>VUQG01022425.1:0-11408 GCA_015106755.1 Etia nguti | reverse complement strand
AAAAGAAAAATTGGATAAAAGACACACTCACGAACACTAAAAGCTGTAATCTCATCCTGGTTTAAAAAAAATAAAATTATATATATATATATATATATATATAAAAACTGCAAGGAGGGTGGGAGGTGGGGGAATTTGCATTAAAATCATTCAATACTGGCAGTGTTTTGCAATGTTAGTAAGTATAGATAAGATGCATGGTCTGTTCATGCTGAATGCTTCAGTAACTATACAGTATTACATCAGACATGCAGTGTCAATGCTGTGTCGATCAAAATTTGTTTTTTTTCTGGGATTTTTTTTTGCTGAAGATGATTATATTAAGTCATACTACAAGAAACAAGCATTAGTCAGCATTAGTGCAGGCAGGGATTGCACATGCTCACATTAAGATTACATGCAAACCCACATTCACACTAATCAACTTATAGACATACATAGACATATAAGGATAACTGTCATATTCAGAATCTATACATTGAATATGACAATAAGGTTGAAGTAATAAGCATTAAATGTGGTGGTAAATACTGTCAGTGATAACGCATTTTAAAGTGCTGCACTTAGCATTTTTTCATATTATGTTTAGGATTTCTATTGAGAACACTTTTATAGGATCAGTGTGTTACCCACAAACACTCTGCCTAAGTGAAGTTATGATTACTATAATGATATAATGTGCTAACCACCTCCAATCCTTCCCCCCTGATGCAGAAAGATTGATGGTGCCCAGTCAGCTTGTTCCCTGAGGAATCCTTTGAAACTCTGCAGCAATGTTGATATAACAAAGATTCATTATGACTTTTATAAAATAAGCTGTCCAGTAAGATTATGAAAATGATTTATGGCCATTCAAGCAAAACATTCCTAATTTCTAATAAACTGCAATAATTCCAGAGCAATCCCGTCCATCTAAAATGGTTATACTAGACGTGGTGTCTCTTGCTAAATAAGTTAGCATTTGCAAACAATGATTTTCTCTGAGGGCTTTAACCACAGGAATTTGACAAACTCCTGCTATTAATCCTGGTTAAAATCCAAATTCCAGACAGCACAAATATAATTGTAAGGCAATAAAAAGTCCCAGATGGCTTTGGAGTTAATTGATGCATTAAAACAATTGTTTCAATGTTCCTTTATCGTAATGCACAGCATCATTAATTTTTCTGTGGATGAAAAAAAGAGCTTATTTTGATTTTTAAGACAGTGTTCAAAATGATTTTGTTGCACAAACTGTATCTTTCTTTGGAGTCTTGTCATTCCAGGCATTTGAAAGGGAAACGGAATTTTAGTCAACAGCATGTCCCACACTGAGTGAGAGATCATTTACTGCGTGAAATGCTGCATTCCCTTCCAAAAACTGATTAAAAGCTGAACCGGAGAAGCCAGTCTGCAGAGGAATCAATCATTCTGCAATCATATGCCACTCTTCCTAGATCCAAGTGTTGATCTGATTCAACGCAATCTTTTCAATCAGCCCACAGATCTACTAATTATTCATTGTTACTTTTGCTGTGGTTCCCTGGCCTTCTTCAAACTGCACCAAGTCTCTCCTGCTGAGTGAAACATGGTTTCAATAACAACACTCCAACAATTTGACAATCATCACGGTTGCCATTCGCCACATCTGAAATCAGCACATTCTTGGCTCCGTGCGTCACCTTGAGGCAGCTCAGCGGAGCCATACCTCTTGTGAAATGGATGCATGCTGCTCTTATAATATTCATGCCAAGGTCAAAGGTTAAAAAGTCTCATCTGACGAATAATACTTTGACTGACCCAAGGCGGTGTTTTGCTGTGAGTGAAAAGGAGCTTGATTTGTCATTTGGCCAGTAACATGAGCTCATCAGTACCACATGAGGCAACATCTGGGCTGTAATGAGCAACTGCAAGAGCTCTGATTGACAAAATAGCCAGAGAAGCCATTTTACCTACATTTCATACACTACTTGACTTAGACTTGGCAAACTTCATCCCAGATCGAAGCTGTTTTCTCTGATTGAAATACCGTACACGTGACAAGAGTCAATAGTGAAGGGAAATATTTAGAAGTCAGGAAGCACTCAGCAACATTATGTGTTTATTTAGACTTTACAGATGTGACAAGAAAAACAACTTTTTGAAAAGTTTTTTAAAGTAGCCAAAATTTAACAACACGCCAATGCCTTTGACACTGATTCACAGTGGGTTAGGGATATTTATTCTCGCGAATCTCATTGCAAACAGCAGGAATTTACTGTCTAGCTTTATTTTCTACATTTGAACCTATTGTCCTGATGTTAGCGCATCTGAAAGTATAGTAATCCAGCTCCTCCAGGGTGGCACATCAATACCATTGCCAGAAGGTTTGCTGTGTCTCTCTGCTGGATCCATGGAGGTTCGCACAGACCTCTACAGGCTAGGCAACAAGCACCCTGACTGCCATGAGGTACTGGGATCATATGTTTCGGTCCATCTGACGCTGCCAGGTTGCACCTCAGACTGTCCAGTTTCCCAGTGATGCCCTCGTCAAGATCTGGGAGGAGATCCTCCAGGACACCTTTGACGTCTCATTAGGAGCATGCTCGGACATTGTCAGGCATGCGAACGAGCACACGAACATACAAACTACTGGGTACCATTTTGAGTTGCTGGAATGAAATTTTAGCAAAGTGGACTAACCTGACTTTGATTTTTGCAGTGTCTTTGAATTCAGCCCTCTGTTCATTTCCATCAAATGAATGGAATGAACGAAGGATGAAATGGCATAATTTTATTCCTAACACATTACCCAGTCCCTCTCTCATCTATCCTTCAAGCTCGGGTCCTCTACCAGAGGCCTGGGAGCTTGAGGGTCCTTCGCAGTATCTTAGCTGTTCCTAGGACTGCGCTCTTCTAGATAGAGATCTCGGATGTTGTTCCTGGGATCTGCTGGAGCCACTCCCCTAGCTTGGGAGTCACTGCACCAATCACTCCAATTACCACTAGGACCACTGTTACCTTCACTCTCCACTTCTATCTCCTCCTTTTGCCAGCTTATTATCAGGGTATCAGGGCGTAGGTGTTGATAGCCCGGATCTTGTTGAAGTACCATATACATATAGATAGATAGATAGATAGATAGATAGATAGATAGATAGATAGATAGATAGATAGATAGATAGATAGATAGATACATGTCTGTCTGTGTGTGTTTGTGCGTGTACACTGGGAATCTGTTATATAAATTTTAGAGAATTCCAAATTCCACAAAAATGAGAAAATGCCAAATTGTGCAACATGTGCAGACCATGAGTGTGATGTGAATATTTCTCTGGAAGTGCTTTCCAAGAATCCTACATCCTGCTTTTTAAAAGGTGTCAAAAAGAGAATAAAACAAACACGGCACAGGTTTTTAATGTGTAATATCCATTACGCCTTATTGACGCTCCCTTGTCTATCATTGCCAAGTCTTAGAGCTCTACCTGATTACTGTGATCAAATTAAACAAACCTTAAAATGGATTTTATGACTCCATCCCTCCTGCCAGGTTTGGTAAAGGAGCTTAAGGTGGAGGGCAATGCACAAGCTGACATCAATGTACCAGTCATGGACTTTTATGTTGTAGTCGTTATATGGCTGTGGTTTTTCATTAAGCATAGCAGTGAGCTGTAAATATTTAATAATTACTGTTTTATGTCTTGTTTAGAATCTATCACTTTCAATTTCATGCCTGCAGATCCATCACAGTGACACGTCCAGGTTATATTTGCATAGCTTAGAACAAATCCTGCCAACAGCAGGAAGTACTTAGCTCAATCATTAGTGAAAAGTAGGGAGTGCAGCTGTTTTATAAATGCACTCATCTCATACAGTACTGCAATTTTTTTCATATACAATTTATTGATTTGAGGCAATGGAAAAATGCATTTCTTGCATATAATTATTACCATAGACTCTGTGTACAGCATATCCAGCTGTTGATTTTGCATGTTCAAGCACAGTGAATTGGTACAGGTATAGACGAGATGTAGTTAAATAGTGAAACTTTGGCGTATTAGAGATGATACGAATATGGCAAATGAAGACATTTCACATCTCAGAGCCAAACACATGTTGGGTGGACAGAAAGCATCAAAATCATCTGAACTCAAATCTGTTCTTTATGTCACAAGATATAAATTTCAGATGTCAGACAAACCGTCACTCCCAATCATTCTTACTCATCTCTAATGTTACAGAAATTGAGAAGGATTTGAAATACTTAATGTTTGTCCAGAGTTATAAGCTATTAGAAACCTTCGGCACTGCAAGCTAACCTAAACGTTCGGCCATCCAATCAAAGCACATGGTTTTGTTAACGTGATAAGCCTCAGAGAATTTCCACAGTTTGACAGTGATTATGTTTCATCCAGAAAAGGGTGCAAACTAAGTCAAGGATATCCTCGTCCCACCCTGCCTCAGCGGGCGGGCTGCCTGCTGCCTCACGCGCAATGCTATGCTCACTATTTTCCATCATTCATTCTCACTCCAGCTTTGATTTCAGATAGAAAAAAGAAAACATGTTTATTTCAAACGCACAGTCCTTCTCACTCATCTTTCTCTTTGTTTTTAACATTCTTTCTCAGGTTTCTCTTATTGCTTCACAGCTCTTTTGCCTTTCTCTGTTTTGTTCCCTTCCTCGCCTTTGCCTTTGTTTATCCTCTCCAGCAGGTCCCGTGTTCCTGTGGTCTTTCTTTAGCGTCCATATGCTCTTAGAATTAAAAGTGGGGGAATGAAGGGAGAGAAGAGGTGGGCAGCTCAACCCTCCTCCTGAGGGAGCATCTGCTTCTCTCCTTCCTCTTGTTCGCCATCTCGCTCTCTCTCTCTCTTTCTCTCTCGCTCTCTGAGTAACAAACAGCTCTGACCTCAGACAGTTGGATACATTACAGCAGAGCAACGTGATATAAAACAAAAAATATGTGGCCAAATGACAAATCAGGTTAGGGACGTGACCGAGCACTAGTTCATCACAAACATTTGCAGATAACTATTGCCCTCATATGTTGTAATCTTACAAAAACACCTTTTCACCTCTGATCTTCCCCGATACGGTGTTTATTAACATTCGGGAAAAATTAAAGGTCATGTATCCCAGGTGCTCTTCATAACAGTCTGCAAAAGTTCAGCTGCTATGGTATTTATATTATAGCTTTACAGCAGATAACGGAAACATCTGACTCCGATGTCTGTAATGCAAGCTGCTGTGAGGACAATTTAACCAAAGAACTGCTCGTGACAAATTATAAAAAGGCCTTTGATGATAAATTGTAATGACTTTGCAACATATGTTACCAATACCATTATAATAACAGATTGTGAAGGCATTCAGTTGACGTGTTTCAAAGCTTGTACTGCTTGCAAAATTTCATTGGCAACACACAACATTAGGTTCAACTATGTACCATTTACAAGCAGAAGGCAACTAGTATTAATGCAGTGTGTGTCAGTAGTCAGAAACTGTCCTATAAAGACACATCATGTATTTTATAATAATGTCTTTGATTAACATAAGTTCATTTCCACATGCAGTCCTGTGGAAAACTAAGTGCAGCCAGCTGCTGCTAATCAAATGCACCACCTCCATAAAGAAACCGAAGTTCTAGCAGTTTGCTGGTCTTGAACATTCAGGTGTGTTAACACAATGCCACAATCTTCCCAGGAGTGGACGTCCGAGCAAATTCAGCCCAAGGTCGGATTGTGCAATGCTCAGAGAAATTGCAAACACCCCAAGAGCTACAACTCCGACTATACGTGCCTCTGTTAGCATGTTAAATGTCAAAATTCATGACATGCAAAAATGACTGAACAAGTACAGCTTGTTTGGAATGGTTGTCAGGGAAAAAAGCAGTACAGCTTAGGGTATCAAAGTGAACAAATCACCAAATTGAGATGTCTGGTCATAATTCACAGCACTCACTTGGTGAAAACCAAACAGCATAACAGCACGAGCACCTCATACCAATTATCAAGCACGGTGGTGGAGGAGTGAAGATTTGGGCTTGTCTTGTGGCCACAGGACCTGGCCCCCCCTACTGTCATGACTCCACCATGAACTCTTCTGTATACCAAAGTATTCCAGAGTCACATGTGAGGCCATGAGCCTGACAGCTAAAGCTTGGCTGAAACTGGGTCATGAAACAGGACAATGATCCCAAGCACAGCAGAGTCCAGACCTCAACCCAATTGAAGTGTTGTGATATTACTTTAAGAGAGCTGTGCATAAACAAATACCCGCAAACCTCAATGAGCTGAAGCATTGCTGTAAAGGAGAGTGGGCCAAAATTCCTCCACAATGATGCGAGGGACTGATAAAGTCACACAGAAAATGATTACTTCAAGTGTTTACTGTTAACAGTGACTCTACAATTTTTTTCACAGGAGTGCATAGATTCATCTGAAAACCTTCCCCCTCACATCACTGTTTAAATGATATGAAGGCCAAGTAGACCAAGTGCTGTCTCCATGACTTTTGGAGAGGAGAATACCTAAAAGTTAAACAGTCTGCGGAAAACTTTAGAAGGTAGACACTGCATATTATTATCTCGGCAAGGACGCTCTTTGTTTCCATTGACAGCGTTTAGGAAATTATTCGAAATATCACTTTATGGTTTTCAACAATATATCATTTCACATTTGACCTCTAATCTCACTTTTGCATTTCACATCTGTCTTTATATCTTTAAAGAAAATAATATCAAGAGAATGAAAATGAGCTGTCTAGTTAGTTAGAAATATACTGTAGTTTAATATTATATAATAAGCTAAAGTTATTCATGTTCAGTTGACCTACTTCTACATACTGTAAAGTTTATATACAAATTACAATTCTACTCCCTTAAAAGTAAGTACTGCCTGGGGGTAATTTGTACTCTCAGAGTGCCTCTTGTAATGTTAATTTTATAGATTTTTTTATTTTTGTTTATTTATTTATTTTACTTACTAAGTACTTCTCTGTGGATTGAAATAGTTGAGTCTGTCTACTTCTAAAAACAAGGAATCGAAATCAAACGTCTGTAGAGCACATCAGAAGGTCATCACGCAGGCACCCATAAGAAAAATTTTTTTAATTGCTTCAAGCTGATATTGCTTAAGAGCTCTACTGGTAGGTCATCACTGTTACAACACAGCAAAAAAGTTCAAGGGTGTCTTTCAAATACTGCATTGCCACCATCAGTGGGTGACAAGTCCAAAGTGCATGCAGGTCAGTTTAACTCCCAGACTATTACTTGCAAAGCCCCTATAAAATCTAGACTTTGTATTTCTGACTGAGCAAGGCCTTTCCCTTGTGTGTGAAAGCACACACAAGAAATGTTTGCTTCACAGAGAAAAGTAAATCAAGTTTCATGTTGTTGCTTTTGTTTCTTTTTTTTTTTAAATGTCTGATACTGTTAGTTTTACATGTAACATCTGTGCATCACCGGACTGTCAGCAGAAAAATGATGCATAATTCAAGAACTTTACTTGAACGTTCCCTCGTTTTATTTACATATACAAAAGTATCCGAGTGAAATTATTGAAAGGGTATCAGAGTTTGATACATATAAATTTACACCCACAATATGTGCAAATTAGCTTAACCTGAGCTTTGGGACACTTAATATGTATCAGACTAGCTGTTGATTAGGAAGCTTTAGTATGGTTGTAGGCAGATAATGATTCATACCCACTTTAAAGTACCCCCTTGTATTCCCCTCACCCCCAACCGGTCGCAGCAGACCAATGCCCCTCACTGAGCCTAGTTTAGGTTTCTTCCTGTTAAAGGGAACTTTTTCCTTCCCACTTTTGCCAAGTTCTCTCTCATAGGTGATCATCTGATTGTTGGGGTTCTCTTTGTATTAGTGTAGAGTCTTTACCTTACAATATAAAGTGCCTTGAGGAGACTGTTGTTGTGATTTGGTGCTTTATAAATAAAACTGAATTAAATTGATAGGCTGTTCAAGGTGTACCCTGCCTTTCATGCTGTAACAGCAGAGCTAGGCTCCAGCCTCCCCACAATACTCAATAGGAGTTCAGGAAATGGATGGAAAAGTCGTATTCATAAAATAAAGTGTTATTTTTAAGTTATTCCTAAGTATATATTAGTATATTTGATTGAGAAACGTAGAAATGCAGTGTTTTAATGAGAATTTTCATAGCGAACAGGCTGAAAATGCTTCAAGGCTTTAATATCGTTACTTTGTGTGACTGTATTTGGGCCAGACTCACATTGTAAAATGAGAATTAATAACCTGCTGCAGCTTACAACTTGTAAAAGCATCTCGTTGCTATTTATTTGGTATTTTCTCAAATTTGATTGCCATTTCACTGCGTGAGCACACATTTTTACTGATCAACTCTGTGGTTTCCAGATATCCATCAATAAACACAAAGCAGCTGAAGTGCTATGCTCTCAGTGTGTCCATAAATTACCAATGAACCCAGTAACACACCCCGAGCAGTCATTTTCCATGAGCCATTCCACAATATGATCGATCTGAAATTTCATATCTCCAAACAATGCTTTGAAAACATCCAGTGAAATACATCAGCCTCGTGCTGCCCTGGAGAGGACGAGCAGCTGTTTAAAAGGAGCCGAGCAACAGATCCGGGCCCCTGAAACACAGGCGACATATGATGTGTGTCTCAGCGGGTGCAATAAATGCCGCAATAAAATTACGACGGTGTCAGTGTTTCCAACATCCACGAAGGGAGAGCAGCGAACCCATGACACCAGGCACACACCACGGAGAGAAGGACTTTTGTTATGACTTATACATTTAACAGGTCTAATAATATGTGATACTTAACCAGGAATATTTCATCAAACATTTCATCATCTCCTTTAATTTCTGGGTGATCTTGCCAATATTTTCATCACTGATACCAAAAAAGCCCCTACAACTGTAATTTATTAAATCTGAGACTGCTGATTTCATACTTTTGCTAACACAAGCAAACAAGAGGACATGAAAACATATTTTAATCCAACACATTTATTGAACTGTATTATAACTGAACTCCCTACTTTTCTGTGATTATGTAATGACCTTTGTTAACTTTGTTCCGCTGGCTGTGTCCATGAAATTGCCTTCCTCATGTGCGAAAACCTGTCCGTCCACTGTGAGAGCTCTGCCCTTGCTAATATAAATATGGACAAAATCCACAGGGCACCATCCCTGCTCTGCTGACTCAGGCTGGATAGAACAAGGCGTGGGGAGTCTTCTTTTTGGCATCGGGGCAGGATTGCAGATCTGGAATTACTGGGCATCGTGCCATGCGACACTGGCGTCACACTTGTGTTCTGCATGTAAATGCATATCAGCATGCTTTAAATCAATACGATTACACAAAGGGCTTTCCTCGTTGGGTAGAGGAGAGGGTGTGTAAAGGGAGCATACCTCTGCTTTGTTGATGATTCATATGTACACATAAGGTTTGCCTACAACATGCCCATACCTGACTTCCAGCATGTGCAACCATAAGAGTTAGGTCCACTTCTGAAAGCCATAAGGCTCCAGCTACACTGAGCTGCAAGCCTGATGCAATTGCATCATCGAGGAACAGATGTTTGTGACATTTTGCATCCAAACTCTCTCTCCCTCTTGCCCTTCCCTCACTGTTCCTAAGTACTTTGCACTCATGTAAACCCTTTCTTTGATGTCAGCGCACCTTCTGGGACATTTACAAGAATTTCCCACTAAACACAAAGGAATGATGCTTGTAGTTAAGCGAAATTAAATGATACATCAACAAAACAGTATATCACACCAACAACAGTTTCATCCCGGCTTTTTATTAAGGAACAGAAAGAAAAGGCGAAAACAGAGATCAGAAATAATAGCAAATTCATACTGTCAGTCTGGCAGCAGCAGTTCAGACTGAGGGGAAACTGAGCAATTATTGTTGTTTTTCTCCTTAGAGTGTCATAAGCATGTCATAAGCAGTGGACTGAGGCTGAGGCAGCTAAGGGTATCTGTCTGTTTTAGGTGCTTTTTTTTTTTTTTTAATGTACAGACTAAAGGGTTCAGCAGCAGGATATAAGATAATGATAAAAACAGCCTTCTCACAATGAAAGAACAACCCTGTGTTTTGTTGTGTGGCGAGTACCAGATTTCTACTAGGCTAATTACAGACCAGAGGGGGGTAAAAGCTAAAGCTAGCAGCTTAACACACATCAGTGAAAGAAATCTTTGAAGTCCTGTGCTCATATATGTCCTGTAACCACAAGATGCTAAAATAGAAGATTATTAAAGACTTTCACACTAATGTATGTTTATGTTACATCTGGCTCATTCTCTTATAAGCGAGGGAGAATTCATGCCGGACAAGCACAATACACAGTTTTCTCCTTTTGGTTCACCGTTAAGGAATAGTTGAGATATCACAGCCTGAATTCTCCCTGGTTTTCAAATCTGTCAGTTAATTGTAAGGCTAGAGCCAGGGGCGTTTCAAGGAGTTTTTCAATGGGGTGCCACGGGGAAGATTAAGAAGAAAGTGGGGGGAAGGACCAAATACGGTGTATATGGATACAGTGCAGAGAATTGGGTGTAGGAAAGACTGTGTCACAGCACGATAGCCTGAAAATGGTTCTCCATCAGATGCAAAGTGGTGAAACAAGTATTTACACCCTTTATTTAAGTAACACTCATAATCACACTTGCGTAATAGTACAAAAATGTTTGCATCAATATATACTTTAAGTAAAAGTAATCATTGTGCAATAATATTTCCATGCGGGTGATGCCAGCCTATGCACCGCCTCTGTGACACACCTTTGGTTATAGCCAGGCAATGGTTGCCTCAGTGATGGAAAAATACTTTAGCTCTCTCTGGGATCTGGGTGACCGTGTCGTGGCTTTTTCGGGCAAGAAATTGTAGCGTACTTAACACCTTTACTAACACTTGGTTTGATCGTTGGGTCGGTTGGTTGGTTAGTTGGCTGGTTGTTAGGCTCAGGGAAGAAATTATACAGCACTCCCCACTTTATTAAAACCTGCTTTGTTTGTTAGGTTAGTTGGTTGGTTGACTGTTTGGTTGTTTGGCTCAGGCAATAAATTGTTAGTTAACACCACTTGTATTGAAACTGCTTTTGTTAAAATATAATATATAAATTATGAGTTTCTTTTTTTTCCTACTATTTTCAGTCTTTATGCTAAGTCAAGCAAATCATCTGTTTACAGCCTCATACCACTGCAAAAGTGATGCTGATATTCTCATTAACTGACAAGAAAGTAATAAAGATGTTAAACTATCTTTTCCTTTATAAGAGTAATTTATTCATTGTTTTTTCCCAAAACCAATAAAGCAAAATAACATAAAACCCACCATTACAGGACTGAATGATTACAGACCTGTCGCCTTGACGTCTGTGGTCATGAAATCCTTTGAACGACTGGTGTTAGCCCATCTGAAGGACATTACAGGCCACC
>VUQG01022423.1:0-24935 GCA_015106755.1 Etia nguti | reverse complement strand
GGTATGATTCAATGCAGAGAGGTCTATTAACACAAAGTGAGTGAGAAAGGTGACTGGAAAGGAAAAACTCAATGCATCATGGGAATCCCCCGGCAGCCTACGTCTTTTGCAGCATAACTAAGGGAGGATTCAGGGTCACCTGGTCCAGCCCTAACTATATGCTTTACCAAAAAGGAAAGTTTTAAGCCTAATCTTAAAAGTAGAGATAGTGGCTGTCTCCCGAATCCAAACTGGAAGCTGGTTCCACAGAAGACGGGCCTGAAAACTGAAGGCTCTCCCTCCCATTCTACTTTTAAATACTCTAGGAACAACAAGTAAGCCTGCAGTGCGAGAGCGAAGTGCTCTAATAGGGTGATATGGTACTATAAGGTTATTAAGATAAGATGGGGCCTGATTATTTAAGACCTTGTACATGAGGAGCAGGATTTTGAAGATGAATATGTTCTTCCTTTGTCACATTCCCTTGCTTTCGCCTGATTGTGTGCCAGCTGAGGCTCTTAGTGTACAATCTGAAGGACAGGCTTACACAGTCTTTTCCTCTGTTGCCATTATTATGTGCTGAAACTGCTCTCATTGGACCCTGACATTAGTTTGTTTGTAGATGGCTTGTGACTTATATGGCGTAGTAAGTGGACCTTGGCATGATGTTTTTAAATGTCTTTTTCCTCTTCTTTCTCTACTATGTCACCATCGCTGATGAATGATTCACCCGCTGAAGCCAGTCCAACATATAAGCTGTACAGTTACGTGATAATTGGTTTTGATCTCTTCCACCCAGACTTACAGTTTGCCTGTTTTCTTATCCTAAGGACAGCTTCAACCCGTATTTATCTTTACTCCCAGACTTTTTTTTATTATTATTTGATTGTAATTTTAACAGATTGTTATCATGAAGCATGACAATAGCAAGCACTGTATTGTATGCAGATTTTTTCCCCATGGTTCTTTGTAGAACTCAGAACTTCTATATTGATTCTACTTTAAAACCTTTGAGTATATAAAGCATTTGTAGTGCGTCACTTTGAAGCCGATGGCCTGTCACTTGCATGTGTCCGTTGCTTCCGTTGCCTAGGTAACTCTCTAATGTATTTACTTTCAAGTCACATGCCAATCAGAGGCATCCTGTGCCCTCGTCTCCGGACCCCCCATTTGGTTAATTCACCCGTAGTCGCTTGAAGTTGCTCCGTGTCTTTAGCTTTCTACGGTCTTTGGCTGCCACGTTGCTGCAAATCACTTCCAGTGTGAACATCTTGTTAAATGGAAAAGGTGCAGGATTGAACTCCTCTCCTTCTAGAAACTTAACGTTTAAATTCAACCATAAGCTGCACAGTTGCGATTTGAGTAAAAGTCAAGCTTTTTATAATCTCACAAGTCTAGTGGAATATTGTGAATGCCTGCAACATGACAAGCTCTGCAATTATCATGAACAAGCTGCCAGTTCTCAGCGGTGAATGCCAACGCGCCGCTTCTTCCGGTCAGTGAGGCAGCATTAGCGGGGTGGAACAGCTTCTGTAAGGCGTCCAGGCTTTCACTCTGCTTTCCTGCAGTTCTGAGCCATTTGCTTCGACAATCCCACCAAGACTCAGCTGGGAGTTTTTCATACCACAATTAATACACTGTGCACTGTAGCGTGGTCGTGAGGAGAGGAAGAAGAGGAGGAGGAGGTGGACAGCAGAGGAAATTGGTCAAGAGGAAATAAATGAGGTAAGGGGAGGAGAAGATTTAAGAAAGGCTGAACGTAGGGAAGCGAAAGAAAAACAGTGAATCAGCAGTAAAAGGCCCCAGAAATGCAGAGGTGAGAAGAAAAATGAGAAAGGGCCTGATGTGTCAGCCTGATGCTCTGCTGCTTGGCCAAGACAGTTACAGCACTATGATATAGCATGGCCTTAGCTCATTTAACAGGCCAACACATAAAGATCATGGCAAAAAGACAACATGACAGAAAACCATTAACTCATCATTTACTTAAAACATATAGTTTACACACTCACACTCTGACACTGTCATCCTTTCTCGACCTAAAAGCGGAACGTTTGGACATGAATCTAGTTCTCAACATGTGCATAATGACTGTCCTGTTACTGTAGGTAAGAAAGAAAAATGCTGGCTGTGGTCCAGCCACCACAGCTCGTTCTCTTTCAGAATATTGATTAGACAAGAAATTTCATCCGTCTCTGAAAACCGAGAGGGTTTACCCTCTTTCTTTTTTCACCATCATTCTTTTCCATTCATTCCCTTTTTCTCACTCGTTCCATTTAAACGCTACTTCAGAGTTTTTATTTATGAAATTTAGGTTAAGATGACAACCCTTCGACTTTCCAATTTTGGCCCTTGAGGTGTTAAAGCTCTAGTCTATTTTCCTATCCTCATTAATCAAGCACCAAAAACTGATGCATTGTGGCAAGTCATTGTTGCAGACACGCCATTTGTGTTTATCCAGTTAATTTATTTGTAGGCTGTGGCGATAGAGTGGACACATGAACCACCCATCTGGACAAAACTGGGGACATCACACACACCCCTGTTTCTACTACGAGTCTTGGACATTTACTACTTTAAGTGTCCAACAAGAAAGTCATAGATCTGAAACAGAAATTCAGAAACCGCCCCAAAAATAGTAGTTAAGTTGCTGCAGGAGGGTGATTTAACTGAAAAATGACATAAGCCCTTGGCAACTTTGCTTTTATATAGGAATATAACCAAAAAACAACCAACTGATACCGGCAACGATTGCAATGTGTTGGCAATCAGCTATCTGCAATATTACAGGCCGTCTCCCACCAGGCATCCTGTGCAACCTGTGGGCAATGAGCTGGTTGCTGTAACTGCTTGCAGTTTATTGCAATCACCGGGCAACCAGTAATTTTTCTTAGTCGTGAGGAGGTTGCCATCTTGTTTTTACTTTGGTGTGGCCAAGCCATTAAACTAGTCGCCTGAGGCCTATAAGGAGGGACCCAACCCACAAACTTCCCAAAAAAATCTAACAAAATAAAAACAGCCACCCGACTCATTCGGGTCATCAGTGTAGTGACTTGAATGTTGAGAGGATGGAGATGATACCCTAGTCACTGAACTATTTTCCGCAGAAACAGAGGCAGATTTTGTTTTATTTTGGTGTTTTTACACGCAATTTGAAAATGTGTGTATCAGGCGTGTCTGTAGGATGTTAAAAGGAAACATGAGGGTGAATACGTGCTGCTGCACATGTTCTACCTGCAACATAAATGTCTGAATTTCAAGTGTTGAACAGCAGGGAGATGAGGTGCTCTATTTTCATTATACTCTGCGTATTTTAACACACAAACCAAATATGGGTACACATGTTGTACACACATACTTCCTAGAAACACACCGATGTACGCACAAACACATTGTCCCTGGGAATTAGATTAATGAGTGGTGGGTGAGCAGCAGTGTTGGAATGAAGCAGATTAATCTGCAGCTATAGCGTGGCATAGTCAGTGATGAATGGGAGCTTAAAGTGCATCTGTACACACGCATGCACGCACAAACAAATACATATACAGACAAAGCACTCACACCCAGACACTGATCCTGCAGGAGCCCACTTCATTTTGCAGGTGGAGCTAAAACGCCATACTAATTATGGCTGTGTGTGAGGCAGCCATGCGTAAGGACAGCAGTACAAAGGCAGCAAATTAACAGTGCTCTCCCTCCAATTTCCAAAATGGCACTTTTCAGCCCTGACAATTTTTGGCAGCTGTGCTCAAAGCTTTCGATACGGTGCAGGAATGTATTCTAAGACTTTTCCTCAGGTAAGTCTTCCATACCAGTCACTCATCTCAAATCTCCTTCTCAGCTGTGCCCATATGGGTGTCCTCTGGGGATGAATGTCACTGAGCTGCATCTGGAAAACTGCACTCCAAACCCGCACGACACTCTGTCAAGCACAGAATAACAAGCCATGCAAGTGTTGAGCGCTGGATATCCAGTACACTTCTTGCTGCCATACGTGATAGGATCCCCCTCAAGAATAAAACCAAGATAACAGAATTGGATTCAACTAGCGTGCAGTGACAAAACTGTGGCAGCACTGGGCATATCCTTCACTAGTATTCACTGTGATGTGGCGCAGCTTGAAGTCCTTAAAGTCAATGGCAACTGATTGTCTCAGTCACGCAGCTGCCTGTAGCCCTGGAGCTAAAAGGCTACTAGAGCTACTGAGCACCTGTGATCCAATGCTAATGCTAATGCAGAGTGTAGGAGAAAAGCCCAGTTATAATCCTAGAGAGAACAAGGTTCAGTCTAAGTAATGAAGACAGTCCCACCAGAGATGGAGAGACACACAATTACACGCACCCAGACAGATAATAAGCCGCCTCAATCCTCCACTTGTCACACCAGTAGTAGCCTCATGCTGATTTCAACATTACTGATGTATTTTAAGTTTGCCGATCATTATACTGCAACTCTGTTGGGTAGCCACAGCTAACAACATGCAGACAGCTCACTTGGACTCTAACACTGTGGAATCCATCTAAATTACTGAGATGACTTTAAGTTTGCCGTGGCAATAACTAGCCGTCTTTCGATGGTCATTATGGAAGGACGATCGGTTGTCATTTTAGATAACTACCATTCTGCGAGATGGATACACTTGTTGAGAGCCAGAGATGTTGTGATGACTCAGGTGAAACCTGCTTTGAATCTGTCATACCAACCTTGAATTCACCTACACTATCAAGTTATCTATTGCTGTAGTAGGAAGAACTTGATGATATTATTCTAGCAACCTAGCAGAATAATATTTGGGTAATATTTATCTTTTTTGGTGGAATACTGCAGATTTTCTGTGCCTCTGATGTTTCTATATTGCATTTATTTAAATGTGGAGCACGGTCACATTGCCCTTAAAACGCACTGTGAATTCGTAGTTTCTAAAATAACATTTTAGGCAATAAAAATGTGGCCAACAACATATGTAAACACATATACAGTCATATGTGCATGGCGTCGAGGAAACCGAGACTAGGTTTACTGATGCAGGAAAACATTTAGGAGAATCAGATGTCTTACACACACAGCCTAGAGGCTGACACGTAAAAAAAGCTACCATTCACTTAAAAGGCCATTATGATAACAGTCCATATTTACCTACATAAAAACAAGCCATTCACAAGTTTTGCACATTCCTCTCCATACACCACTGTGTAAACGTGAGATATTATATATCGGGCAGGTGTCACTTGGGAGGGAAAACATGTAAACTATGCAAGGTGTTTCTAGTGAAGCCATGAAGATGGAGAACGGCAGGAAGGTGTGATTGGTTAGTTGGTCTACTAAACTACCTATGAGAGACCCCCTCCTCAGGGTAACCCCTTGGAATCATAGCTAAGAGACAAACTTCTTCGCATATACACACAGACAATAAGTGTGAAAGAAATGTTGGGTAGTATATTAACTTTATTTTCATTTAAATGGTTTTAAATGTTGTTCTAATGCATTTTTTGATTATGTAAAGCAAATTTAACAAAATATAAATTTGAATGGTTGAGAGGAACAAGAAAAACTGTAACATTAAAATCATTAAAATTGTAATTCTCTGAAATTGGAGACATATTTAATCAGAATTAGTGCAAGACATTAGAATACTTTAACACCGGATATATAGTGCTGTGCAAAAGTCTTGAGCCACCATGCATTCTTTCTATTTTGCAAGGAAAATGGGAAATAGGTGCAGTCATTTATATTATAGTATATAGGGCAAAAACAGATTTTGTACAATTCTGACAAGCTTAAAGTTCAATACTTTTTAAGAGTACCAAATATTCAAAGCTTGTTTTGAAAGTTGACCACCCTTTGTTCCATTCTTTGCCAAGAGGATCCCACAATGCTTCAGTAATACTGAGGTCCAGGCTGTAGGAAGGCCAATCCATGGCTGATAGATCATTGTTGTGCTGAAAAATGCGATGGTTTCCAGATGGTATTGCACGGTGTAAGATCTCGAACACCTAAACAGATGACTGTACACACTGTTGTACTTTGCTCCTGACCTCTTCTGTACATACTGATAACAACTAGAACCAGATCTTTGGATTCATCACTCCATCAGACACATTGCCACTGATTTTAGGTCTGGTTCTTTTTCTCTGGCATACCTCAGCCTCTTCTTCCCGAATGGCTTCAGATAGCCTGGAGAATGATTTCTTAAGACCACTTTGAAATATTACAAGAAAGTCTGGCTCCTCTGAAGCAAAATGTAAAGAAAAAAGGGTGGCTAAAGAGTTTTGTACAGTTATGCAATGTTAAGCTCTAAGGCCACTGTTCCAGAAATTCTAATAATAAAACTAATAACAGGTATAGATTCTCCTTCCCTGCGAAACAGTCAAATTATTTTAACTTTAAAACTCTGCTCTGTAAGATGGGCTCTCTGTTCTTAAAATCTTTTGTCTCAAAACCCAAGTTAACATTATTCAAGAGAAGTAAATTGATCTGAATTCTAATTCGTGTATATAATTAATGCATGTCATTTAAAAAAAGACAAAAATGAAGAAAAAATAATATAAAATAAGAAAATAAAAAAATGAAAAAAGCATGCACATGCCTTCAGGCTCCTCTAAGGCACTGTCTGCTTTCAGTCTTTGCTTCCATTGCTGAATCATACCAGTAAAATACTTGGGAGATATAAGCAGAACAGTGTGACAAGATTACTGTGCTTGAGACTGTAATCATATGAACACATAGTTGCAATGAGATAAGTTGCCTTTGAATAAATGTCCCATTTTCTCAGAATCCTTACAAAAGCCTCACTGGTACAGGAGCTACAACACTTGGATATCTGGGCTTCTCTTTTGGGTCGAGACATTATATTTTTCTCTTTGCATCAATAAATGGATATCTCTTTTCAGTTTATTTTTACATAAATATTTAATGACAAGTCATTCACAGTCTCTACAGATTAATTTTTAATTCTCTATTTAAAGAAAATTGAGAACACCATTTTCTAAACATGCAATTGGCAGGACAGTAATTAATTACATGTAACACACTGACATTTAATCATCTTGCTAATGGTATCATTAACCATGATTCCTTCTGCCTGTGGATCAGATTGTCCCCCTAAGAGCTCATCAGCAGCGAGCTGTGCAATTTCCCTTTTGGAAATTGCACAAAACAACAACCACCGATGGATCTTTTATGTGGCTCACCACTTGATTTGGATCCATGTTACTCCCTTTGACTCATTTGCTGTGTGCATTCTCCTCTATTACCTGAAAGCAGTCTGTAGAAATCACTGTATTCATGAAACAAATGCTCTTTAGGTAATGAGTTACACTTATATGGTGCTTTTTTTGTCCTGATGACGATTCAAAGTGCTTTTCACTGCAAGACATTCACATTTTTTAAAAGTATGAAACTATAAATATAAACATGGCTCCAAACAGATGGTAACTTTTTTTTTTTTTTTTTTAGGTGCAGTGTTGGGATTTTAATCATGATATTTTGCTGGTTTAGTTCTCCGCCTCCTCGAGAATTACAAAAAAAAGCACCCTGTGAGTAACCCTGAGGCACAAAAACACCACCACAAATATCCTGGCATATGCTGGTGTGACAGTGACCGGTTGGAAACTTTTAACATCTCATCCAATCCTAACTTGAAATTGTTGTATAAATGTGGTTCGTCCTAAAAAAAACTTTCAAAGTGGCACTCAAATCTGGACCCCCATCTTCGACAGTGTTCTAAAACCAGCCCCTGCAGCCAGCCTCCACAGCTGCTTCTAATTCAGTCACTGTACGCCCTTAGAGACGCTCTGAATTTCCACACTGTGATGTAATGGTCTCCTCTGACAGAAAATATAAGTTAATAGCGACTCGCCCATTTTTCCTCCTTCATCCTCTTTGCTTTTGATTACCTATGTCATCGCACCTTTTATGCTGATTACATCTAAAGTATCGGAAACGGTGTGTTTAACTAATTTACCATGCCAAGCTATTCTCTCAACCAAAAGAGCTTTGTCTTTGTAATTGCAACGGATTAGGGACTAATATCTAATTATGCCTTAATATGCTTTAATGCATTTTTAATGGCAGCTGGGTGTTAAAGTCAAATTCGCTGCCGTCTCTGTTGGGGGTGGGAGGTGAAGATTGAGGAAGGGAAAGGGTTTCTTGGCAGCAGAGGCTGGAGGGAGGATAGGAAACATTGATTTCTTTGGCAGAGGTTAGAGGAGCCTAGAAGGAAGCCAGCTGCTGCATACTGAAGTCGCTCAACGTTAAAATGTTGCACCAGTCCTGATCCGCAGTAAAATGCATTTCCCTTGCCGCTGTTTTATGTCAGGAGCGGGAGGACACAAATGCCTGTTTGAATTATGATCTGAAATAGAGACCGTTTATTGATTTGCTACTTTATGAAGGGACGACTACGTTGCCAAGACAAGTGAGATTGAGTACCGCTGGCAGCCAAAAAGAGGGCTGACTTTTCTGTCAGAAAATACAGTCAAGAATTGCTACGGTCTGGAGACTCCAATGCTAAAAAGCCAAAAATCTATTCATGCGCGCGCACACACACGCATGGTTCTGATTTTCAAGGGTCACAGCTCATGGCTGACAAGCACACTGAACAAATAGATATTCTCAGACGCATGCCTGCATGCTCTTATAAATGTATTCATACTCACTGTTTGTTTGTCTACGCATGATTGTTTTCCACAACAATATTCCATCATTTGTTTCCCCCTTGTTTATTCTAATAGAGTGTAGGAACAGAAAAATATCTGCATAATATTTCAAAGATTGATTGGGATGCAAATTGCCTCGTGAGCCCAATTGGTGTGGCTTGGCCTGTTTTAATTGGGCTCTGTTAATTAATGCTCAATGTGAAGACAAACTGAATTACTTGCAGGTTTTGCGCATGTCATTATCTCCTAATTGTGCCAGCGTGAATGCGTATGTGTGTGTGTGTGTGTGTGTACAATATGCGCACGAGTTTTCATTTGGTTAACCCTTTCCACACCTGTTAGAGCCTGCAAACATTATTACACCTTAATAACAAACACAGGTCATTAAGTTAATACACTATTAGGAAGCTAGGTTCCAGGGTTTTAATAACTGGGAGACTAAAAGTGTAATTAATTTACAGACTAACTGGATGCACTAGAATTGTTAGGCACACCGAGGTGTTTAATCTTAAAGTTAGATTAATTTTTTCCGTATTCAGATATGGACCTCATGAGAAATTTCAAATGAGTGGATGGATAAGCGCTCTAACTGCGCGATTAAGAGTGTTTTGAGAGGCAAGCCCTTTAAATCGTCCTTTTATATTTGCCCTGTAAGTCATCTGAATCGGCAAATATTTTATTTCGCACACAAGCTCCGAATCAGTCCACAGAAACCAGAAGCTAATGTTTCACAAGTGACTTGTCAATACATCACTTTTAGCTTTTACCTTGAGTGAAAAGAAAACAAAATAAAATCTGCTGAAATGCCTTCGCTCGAAAACGGATCCAAAAAGCGCAGCAGTGGCTCAGCAAGCGTGCAATGAACTGTGGATCTCTCAGACCTCTATGCTGGTGATGAGATATATCTGCAACTTGAGCTGCAAAGCGGCGAGATTCATATTTTCAGACCATTAAACAGAAGATGCTAAATCTCAAAATCCTCCACGCAGACATATAACAGAACAAATGCATCAACGGGTGAAATGGGAGCGTGAGTCATTACACCACTCATCATGACCACCAAGTGATTTATCCTGCCAGCTAGTCACTGAGTCGAGGAGGTCCTCGACAGCAACAAATAAACATATTAATGCGATCATTCGTGCTCTGAGAGGTAGAGTGCGTGGCAATTAGCGTTCGTCTGTTGCCACGCGGGCTGGAGTGTCGTTAGCGCCAGAGTGACCTTGAGTAGCCTCGTTAGCAAGATGATTGACATGGCCGGCTGTTTTCGGCGGTAACGCTGAAAGTGGAAAGCGAGGGATGTAGGCTGGGTGGCAGGTGGCAGACAGTGGGTGGAGAGAGCACCTGGGATGTTATGAATGAGATCTGGTTTTGTCAAGAGCAGAGGCGATAAATGTACCAGTTTCATGAACTGACTCGTGAACTTGACTCCAAACCTCATTTAAAGAGAGATATTCATTGCTTTGATGTTGTGATATTTGTTGCATAGTGGTCAATATCATGCTCACATTAATCATTTACTCACTTTAGCACTTTTTCAGAAGCAAAATAGACGTGCTTTGTTTTTTATTATTTTCTTTAATTAGTTAGCACAGGTCTGACAAAGGTGGCTGCAAATATAGCCAAAACTCTTCACACATGCATGTTGGACCTTTTCTAAATAACCCGGTAATAAGAAATTGGAGTTTACCAGGCAGGAAACGCTAAATGTTTAAATTCTAAAGTTACCTTAACCTCTGTGATTGCACATAGCTCTCAGGAAGTGAGGATCTCAGAAGTGCACTTATTTAATTACTGATATCATATAGAAACATGTTTGTAATGTTATGCTATGAGTTCTACTAAACTGTCTACACAATATAGCGATATAGCAGTTCAGTGAATTAACATCCACTTTCGTCTTATCCTATTGATCATGAATGTGAATGGAAAAAAAAAATCAACCAGGCTTTAAAAGAGCTAAAAGCTACAAGAAACCCATGGAGGGTAAACCATAAACCTCCTGAAATGAAGCCACGATACAGGTGCCAAAAACTACCTGTGATGTCGTGCTGTTTGAATGAATCGCTGTAGATCTGGTGCTGATTGGGACAGTGTTTCTTCAGCCATTTGCACACGTCCTGTTGGGTCCACAGGGCCACTGGCTTGGACAGCTTCACATATCCTGTCTGTATAAGATACAAACATAATAATAAAAAATGAGAACTCCTTCTTTTAAAAGCTTTTTACACAGTCACCATTTATAACTATTAATAAATCCTGATCATGGTGTTTATGACCCACTTTTTTCCGTTATTTTGACCTGGTGGGATCATGCCACCTCCACTTCTCGGCCCACCAGCTGATTTAACTGTATCTGAATCTTTACAGGCTGCTTTGTGACATTTTCCCTTCTGTATGAATAATCAATGACTAATAAGTGATTTTCCTTTACTATAACTCCAGAAAAATGTCACGCAATCTACAGCTGGAAACCCAGAACAAAGCAAAATATTTAATGTTGAATTACACACACTGTTATGTATGAATTAAACATATGTTCTCAACATATGTTCACATTGTACAGCTCAGAGAAACGTATCGCTTATGTAAAAGTTAAACACTAAACCGCTCATTTTTCCACGACAACAAAAAAAATCTGTATCTAAACAAACAACAACAAAAAAAATGGTGACAAATTGAGAAAGGTGGTGTTAATTTGTGCAAATCGATTCTGTGAGGGAAGAACGAGAAGCAAAGGGATCAAAAACATGGACTCGAAGTAAGCAGCTAGAAGATGCAGACCTTGTGATGTCGTCTCTTTTCATGTGCGGACATTTGGCCCCTGAATTATAACAGGAAGCTTAGAGGATGACTTTTAGTTTTCTACTTTGATTATTTGCTTTAACGCCTGATAAGCACGTTAATCACAGTTACAGATGTCAGGAATGCATGAAAGCTCTGAGCTCTGCAAATGTACCAGACCAGTATAAGAATATTTCCACGCAAGCGGTAGACCAGCCAACATGAACACCACCAAATGTCTCTGCACATATTGAACATATGTTATTCTGTGTATATCTTATCATTTTTTGTGATTTGCTAGCCTTTCTTTTAGCACCGATGTGGGACAGTCACCACATTTTCATTGTACTATGTGTAATGAGAATGAAGAGTTAAACTATTAGTGGACTTTCAAGGGAAAAAAAAAGTCTGCCCCTTCATTTTTCCTGTTAGTTTTCTTGTTGACCGACTGTTGCTATATGTTTGAAAGTCTTGCAGTGTTTTATTTTTTCTGTATGGGTATCTGAAATAAAAAAGAATAAACTAGACCATAAGAAAGACAGATATCATACTGTAAAAGCACAAGAGGACCAAAGCTTACTGCTCTCCAGGGCCAATAGTAGCCAAAATCCATAATATTGTAGCTGTAGCCAGTTTTGACAGAGAATTATGAACGAGTGCATGCATACACTTATCCGTTTTGCATTGCAGTCTTGCTGCAAGACACCCTTCTTATTTAAACACACTACTTCAACAGCGGGCTATGCAGTAGACTGCCAGCGGATTGCTCTTGAAAGTGCTGGCAATGGATTTGATTTTGATTGAGGGGGCTACTAAAATTACAAACACAGAGAGGTGATTAAAATTTCACATCCACTCCCCTCCACTTCAGCCTGCTCTCTGGCTGCCGTGTGGTGTGGCATAGCAATGGAAGCCCCCCTCTTTCCTCCACCCAAAGAAAGCAGAATAGCAGGTACTGGCAGCATTTCTCCCGGCTTTTGCCTTCTCGCTCCTTCCTTCTATCCTATCTCATCTCTCCCCCACGTTCAATCTCACGCAGGCCCTGTCAGATCTATCGCGTTGTCTTTCTCACTTCTTCTCCCCACATATTGTAGCCCTCGTCTCTCCCGTCGCCCTTCTCTCACCCGTTTCTTATTATATGGTGCTACCTCACTCTTGCCTTTTCGGTGTCTTTTCACCGCTCCTTCCCACTCATCACGCAGAATCCCAGAGAGAAAGAGAAACTGAGGGATGTGTACATGCTGATTTGGGCATATGGTCTGTATCCCCTGTAGGTAGGCGAAGTGACAGACAGCCAAAGAAAGCAGGTAGGTATGTACGCAGATATTCAAGTCCACCTCTCTTAATACGATTGCTTGGCAGCCTGCAAAGGATAGGTGTAGAATCTGCAGAGAGGGGAGGGTGTGGTATTACAGGAAGAAACCACATTAACCATTAAACACAGCTCAACTCAATGCTAATTAACCCCGACTATAAGCCTGAGGCGACAAAAGAGAGAGGGAGGCCAGGATGTCGTAAGAGTGAAGGATGGAGAAGAAAAGAAGAGAGAGGAGTGTGTGTGTGTGTGTGTGTGTGTTGAAAGCATGTGAGAAAGTAGAGTGTAGAAAAGGAGGAAAAAGAAAAAAGAGAGGAGGCTGGGAGTGTGAAGGACGGCCGGACTGACAGATGATCCAGAGGAATGAAAAGCAAAAAGCCTGGTGCTCCATGGTAGACTCAGCAGAGTTTGACACAGGAGACTCTCTCATTTTCCATGAACCCATTTGTGAGTCAATGGCCATCTGTGTTTTACATTCTGCACTGATTTAGCCCATAGCTGTGTTCCCTGGGCCAGTACAATAGGTGAGCCGGTGCCTTTCTGCCTGCCAGCCAGCCTGCAGAGCCAAAGGGCGGGGAGAAAACAGAACGGAGAAGAAAACAAGAGTACAATCATGCTCAAAGAGCTGTGTTCAAGAGACTCCAGGCCAATTAGAGTTTTGAGTGACAGCGCAGGGGTGAGAGAGGAAGCCTGCTTTATTTCTAAGTGGAATACGTCTGGGAACGAGCACACAAAGACGTACGCATTCACCCACATGTGCAGCCCATTCGCACAAACGCACTCGCACTGGAAGGAATACACATAAATGCAATGTATACACGCGCACGCAGCACATTTATATGACCGCCATCTGTGCTGACATGCGTACAGTGTTGTGCTGTCCTTGGATTTAATTGATATCTGAAAGCCCAGTAGAGCTCCCAGTATTCTTCACGTTACCTTAGCAACAGAGCAAGGACAACCTCAAAAATTAAAAGACGAGGAATAAAGCTTTTTGGGGGGAAAAAACCCACAACCCCAACATGAACCAGAGTCTGCGATAAACGTACACACATTTCCAATCACAGTGAAAAAAACCCCAACTATTACATACATAATGAAGCATGTAATCCCACTAACACTGATAAGCATTTAAAGATCCAATATGAATGTACTCAGCTAAATTAATCAAGAGCCAATCACATGGCCCCTTTGTGAGGACAGTATTGGAATACAAAAAAGAGCTGGGAATTAAAAAGTGCTGAAAAGCATTCCGGAGACAAACACCATGTGACAGAGAGTGAATTTGGCAGTGGTGTTGCACGGCAATAATTGTTTCTTAGGAGAACTGCAAACCCCCTCCTCCCCGTGCCGCGGTTTTCATTTTGCCTCCAAGATTGTCGGGCTGATTGCAGGGTCAAATGGCTTTTCACTCAATTAAAAATGTTAACTACAGCAGCAATTAGCTCATGTAAGGACATTGTCTT
Organism: Etia nguti; assembly: GCA_015106755.1. NCBI lineage: Eukaryota > Metazoa > Chordata > Actinopteri > Cichliformes > Cichlidae > Etia > Etia nguti. The sequence goes on along the minus strand of VUQG01022423.1, from coordinate 10,734 downwards.
GTCAATAATTTGAATTTAGTGCTAAACTGACCACAAGGAGCTTATAAAGTGAAACAGATTTATTAGTTCGTCTGAGTTTTGCTTACTTACCAGAAATAACTCAAATTCAACCTCGGCTCTGGATATTTCCCTGGACAACATAAAGCGGCAGAGTTCATTTATTGAGCAAATGCATACAAGGGCAAAACAAATACTCAATAGCTCTTTGATAGCAAAGTGCTGTTCCTTTTATTAAAAACCGTTACAGCTGTCTAGTAGCCTTCATTAGGAGCAGCAGTGTTTGTTGAATACCGAATTTCCCGGAGGAACCCACCCGAGGGATTAATAAAGTTTTATCTAATCTAATCTAATAAATTGTAGCTGATTCTTTTTTGTCCTAAGCAGGTATGAAAAACGTGGAAGTAATGTTCACACAGTAGCAAAAGTTGTGTGTAAAAGTCTTGAGTGACTCATTGTTTCTTAATATTTTGCTTCTAAACAGCCATACTTTATTGTCATTTTTTAAAAGTTGTCTTTAGGCTTTCTGAAGGTCTTTCAAAGTTGTCTTTTTTTTTGGACTTTGGCTGCTTTTGCACTGATTTTCAGTCCAGCCTTTGTACTTGATCATTTTTAAAAGAATGTTTTTCTCTTTTCTTTGCTAAGCCACTTAACAACACTCACCTATGAATCACTCAAGAATAAAAACTGCACTTTACTCAAGGGATGAACCAGTGTTGACACAAAACAGATAAGACAACTTAACAAAAACAGCAGTAACAGCAGTAAAAAAACTAAAAAAACAACCCCAAAACATAATTTCTGACAGGCATGATAACAATTCCCAAAGAGCTATTGGGGGGGGGGTTTGTATGTGAAGTGACTGGCCTTGGTAAACAGTATCTGAAAGTCGTGTCCTTTTGCACATTACTGTACATGTGGGACACAAAATCAGCATCATTTCATTTTAGAAAGAATTTTTTCAGTTGTTTTGTGTTATATAAATGCTTATAAATGACTCACAAGACTAAAAGATTGAAAAACATGGCCACACTGGCTCATAAACTTTCATAGACAATAGAAGGTAGTGACAGCCAATCTGAACTTACTTTCATAAAATTATGGCCGCCTCTGGTAGAAAGAAGAGAGCCTGTTATCATTACTCATTTCAAAAGTCACCAACATGCCACAGTCACACGTTCACACACACACACACACACACACACACACACACACACACACACCTATGTTTGATCACATGGTATCAGCAAAATACTGAATTTGGTGTTCAGTATTTTGCCCAAGGACACGCAACATGCAGACTGGAGGAGATAGAGAATGATCTTTTAATTGGTGGATGATCCACTTTAACTCCTGAACCACTCATGGTGGTGCATTAGTGCACACGGAAACCTTGAACTACTGTGAAAACACCATTAATGCTATTCAGACATCTTTCTTTTTTTGCTTATTTCAGCAAGATGATGGAAACCTACGACAACTGGGATAGGATGCCCTACAATCCATAATTGGAAAATAGATGGGCAGATGAATTAAGCTAAATATATTTTAAGCTAGGTCCTAAAATGTTAAACAGTACTGATTTTACATCAGTAAAGGACAGGGAATTGTATCATTTGAAAATATAATTATCAAAACTACAGAAATGCTTACAGTATTAAAATGGATGAGGATGCAAGACAGTGGGAAACACCAATATCCCAGGTTCTCTTAAATGTGTTGCTGACATAAAATTCAATGTGACTGTAAACAAGTCAACATTAAAACCACTGTCTATAATACTGTGTGCAGGTCGTTTTTTTCTCTTTTTTTAAAAAATGGCCCTGCCGGGGGGAGTTTGCATCTCAGCAACAACAGGTGGTCCAAGTAAAAACCAAATGAATGCCAGGAATTGAATTTCCCAAGCAGAAAATTGCATTGTAATAAAATTATTGGTGTTATTCACATGGCTAATCAGTGTATATTAAAAAAAAACTCATTAGTTTCAACATTTTGATTGCTTTTTTATTTTTACTTTCAATTAAATCTAGAGATGAAATCAACTGCAAACTTGCAAAATTGTATTTTGGTTTTTATTCTAGACAGTATTAAAGCTTATTTGGAAACACTGTCATAGCTAAATATACCAATATACTCACAGCTTTACATAAGCTGTGACTTTACATAAGGTCTAAAAACAAAGTGTTACCACATTATATCTCATTCTTTGTACACATTATAATTTTAGATGCAACTTCTCAGTAGTCAAATTCCAATCTAATCCTGATTTTACCTTTTAATTCGATCCCTCAGTTCTCAACAGTAGTGGGGAAACTGAAAGGTTGTATTAGACTCTTCCTTCTTCCTCCATCCTGAACTTCCTTATGTTACACGAGTCACATTCGCTGTAATATACTACCCTCTAGTGTCACGACTAAACACTGGCTCCACGTTTAACTGCAGACTGACGGAGAAGCACTAAGAAGAGCAAGGCAGCTGCCATTAATGTCATGTTGACTGAGTGAATGGGTGTCTGAGACACGGAGCCCTGTGTCGCCTGCCATATCTCCACTGCACAGCTAATTAACAGCTCTGGCATGTTCTCTCTCACTTTCTTTTCTTTCTGCCTCGCTCCATTTCTCTCGGCAAGAGCTGGCAGGAGATGAAAATTCCCTGTATTAATTAATCTGTTACATACAGGAATTGGGATGAAACCGTGATATGGGTGCGTGTGTGTGTGTGTGTGTGGACAGGGTAGAGAGGAGTCCAGAGAGCTGTGGATAGCTGACAGAATAACACGCTGTGCTGGAAAAATTAATAAGCCTTAATAAGGAGCCTCTGTTTGAAATTGGATTTACAGGCGATGCCAACTTTACTCAGGCACATCAAAGAAAGTACACCAGATCCCTTCAGAGCACCTGACCTTGGGATTCAGCGGGGTCCATAAAGCATAGCAGGGCGTGTTAACACCAAACAAGATATATTCACCTTGGGCTTGATATTGATTACGACTGAGATGAGGTTATTTGCTATGGATGTTATAGCTATCCACAGAGTCTAAATGGCTGTTTTATGCTTCATGTTTAATCTATGGCTGAGCCTTGACTCGATTATAAATCCGAGCAGGCGCATGATTCAACTTTAATCCAATATTTAAAAATTAACGCTGCTGATGTGATGAACTGAAATGACCTGCAGTATGCTATTCCACAGAATGGCACAAAGGTCTGGATTTATTATGTCTTCACATTTATTCAGCTCTAATTGATGGATCATTAAAACAGGTACTTACACTCCACATGAAAAATGACAAGAATGAGCCCTAGCATCAAACTCTCCCTCTTAGTCAGCAATCCTGACAAAATGTTGAGTTTCTTACCTGAAAAGCTGATGAAGCTGGGTACGAAACCTTAATGTTTCTCCTGTATCAACTGAAATGTGTCTGTAGCGCTGAAAAAGCACTCGAAGGTGGCACCAGAAAGGTTCCGTTAAACAGGATTTAGATTTAGATTTCTCGGGGCAAGGTGTCAATCACGAATTAACACAGACTCTCAGTTTCATCTGTGTGACTGCTGTTATTTAACAGCCAACAACATTTGATTAGAATTTCTATGTGCAAGATATATAGTCCCTGGACTCATATGTATATACACAGACAAGCCAAAACATTGAGACTGCTCACAGATGTAGTGAATAACATTGATTATACAATGATGTATTTCAAGGTCTGGGATTAATTAGACTATAACTGAACATTTGGCTGTTAAAGCTGCGCAAATGGGCAGCAGTAAAGAACTAAGTGACTGGCAAGGGTGAAGTAGTTGCAGCCAGATGACTGGATGGGAACACATCTGAAAGAGCAAGACTTATCAAGTGGCCCCATTTGGCAATGTTGAGTACAAACTCACAGTGGTCTGACGAGAGATAAGGCATGAACTGATGGCAAGATGTTTTGGCTTTGTGCTTAGATGTATAACCAGTCTGTTCCCAGTTAAACTTGAGAGGCTTCATGCACCCCGGGCAGCAACATTTGTTGGTGCAACACTCCACACGGCACCTTCAACGGTCTTGCCTTGGTGGGTCCATTGATTTGGCACCACACAAAGACCAACAAGCAAATGAGTTGAGACATTGTAATGAAGGGACATGACAATCAGTGAGTGCTGAAGAGAAATCTATGGGAAAATTCTGTAACCGAGGAGCCAAGGAGCCAATCAACAGCGTAACCTGGGAACATATGAGCCACTGACACCTGCACACAGCACAAATGTTGTTGTTAAGACTGTTGTAAAGATGTAGGAAAGTGTAATTTTCTTGGCTTTTCTTGTTTTTACCCATAATATTAATTAATTATAGCATTAGTAAAATACTCTGGTGGGATCAGCTAAAGCCATGCATAACTTTGCACATCCATAACAAAAATATGACTTGGAGGGGGAGTGCTTAAACCTTATTTTGTAACAAATAAACATCAAACCTTCTAAGTGTCACAGTAGAGGATTTGGCTGCAGTTGCAGTTTCTATGTTCAGTGTTTTTATGATGATCACTTAGTGCACAAATAACTGCCAGGAGGCATTCCCTAGATGACAGCCGAGTGGTGAGAGTTGCACCTATGAGGACTTTGATATGAAGGAATGGGCGGTTTTGAAGCATCACCACGATTTAGGTTGGGTAGTGCACGCATATTTATGAAATCAAAAATAACATGCCAAGCCATACAGAATGTAAAAGAATGTGGTCATATAATAGCACACATATGTAAGCTGAATATCTCTTAATTAACCTCAAATCCTGTAACTACTAATAAATGCTATCTGTCCCGTGTCTCCAAAGCTTGATAGTACCGATTACTATGACACATAATTAAACTCTTTATAGACTAGTCTACTGGATTTTTCCAAAGATAGGGGATATTACATTCAGTGCACAGGGACACATGGCATTGAGGCTGAAAGTTGTCGAATAATTTCTGCAACTTTCTGTTTGTACAAATTCAACCAGGCCAGGCTGCGTGTCTGGTATTTCAAAGAGGTTTACACAGAAGATAGTGTCTGACTCAAAGTACTTTAATCTTCTTTCATTGCCGTAACTGATGATCAGCAAAGAAAAAGAGCATATGGCAGTTTGCATACGTTGGAAGTAAACACTACTCTCCCAATCCATCTATTTCTGGAGAGGGAAAAACTTATGAGTCTTCACTGCTGTTGATGGGCCCTTTCATCTATTATCAGGCACACCAAGGAAAACAACAGCTTGTCTGTCACTGCTTATTCCACATTAAAGTTATTGTTGGTGTTTATGAGGTGGACAGAAACATAAGGGGTTACTTTACTTACATGACTGGCATACTATTTTGTGTGTGGAAAGCAAAAGGATGTGTGTTTTCCACATAATGTGACAACAAATACCATCAATGTACCATCAAATAAGAGTAATAAGTGCAGTTACATCATCACAGTGCAGTTAAGCATGCTATGTGAATTCCTTGTGAGATCTGAGAACTTGTGCTACAGTGTTTAGAGTGCTATAATTTTGTTTAGATACAGTGGAGCATTTCATTAACTTGCTTTAGCCTGTTAGCATTCCAGCATTTGCTAATTAGCACTTAAGAAAACACAGTAATTACGCTTTTATCCAAAACAAAGCAGCTAATTAGAGGGGTCACAAGTGTAAATCTAATTCTAAGACTTTCATCATTTCAGTTTTTAGCGCTCGAGGTGGCCTATATTTATTTTGGGCAAAAACAAAAGAATTCATTCAGCTATTTGGACACAGACCAAGTTATTAATTTTTAAAGCAAATTGGACAACCTGAAGCTTGCTGTCAACCCAGAATGTAGAGCAAACATGTTTGCAGCTAATCAGCCATAAAGCAATACAAGCTGAAATAACAGTCAACCCCAAAGCAGGTTTTATTTCCAGGTTTTTTGTTTATTTTACTCTAGATTTGATTGATTTACAACATAATGTTGAAAGGAAAAACAATCAGGAAATAGCAGCTGAGACCATAAAACCACTGGGCAAATTTGTTGAAGTTTTAGTCAAATGAGGATTAGGGTCCTTTTCTCATTGACCTCTATACAGTCACACGTTTTGCAACCAGAAGAGTTGGCCCATGCTGGCTTTTAAAATGAATGTATATTTATTTTAGGCTAAGAGCATATATAGAACTTTTATGCACAGTCTGTGGACTTGATGGATTTTTCAAAGTCGTTAAAAACCTTTTGAAAATTTCACAGTTAAAGATCAAACTACAACTCCCTCGACAAATGCAAAGAGACATTCTTTTTGAAAATGTCCATTGCAGACCCGAATTTTTCAAAACACTATGCATCAAAAGACATTTAACAGTCTTTACCCCCCAAATAATATAAAAGATAATACATGTAACAGTTCAGCTTATTTACTATTTACTAGCAACTGGTCATCCAGCATGCTACCATCTGCAATACTCACACAGCACCGTCACCCAACTAATTTCAGTAGTGAGAACTCACTCCCCACGACTATTTCAGTTCTAAACTCATGTGTCTAACTGACTTAATGGACATACATGCAATATAAATATTAGCCATTAGTCACCTGTTTTCTTTTTTTTTTTGATCCAAGCTTCTCTTACAGTTACCATGAGTCTGAAAATTGCAGACTCTGGCGCCCCTTGGCTGCAGTATGATAGAAGACACTATGGCGATACAGAGAGTACAGATTTGCAAAGAAACATTTTGACCAAGATTAGATCATTTTAAAAAAAGGATGAATTTGATCCGCCCCCACCAAAAAAGGAGTTGGAGTTGTTATGTGCTTGAAATAACAGGAGATTAAATAATTAATAATTGGAAAATTAAAATTTGAAAAAAAAAACAAACAATATGCCAATGCTCTCTGGATTAAAAGAAACACTTCTGTTGTGTTGACTACTGTGCTGCGATAGATGTGGCAGACCAACTCTTACCCGTGTCAGCTCAGACTCGGAGACAGATCGGTGTGGCGGGGAGCGCCGCTGGTACCTAGGAGGGCTGACATCGTGATAGCTTGGGCTGTCGTCATCCAGCAGGACAGACCCCACATCCACAGACTCTTCCTCCTCCTCCAGCTGTGACGTCATATTCTCCTGGCACATCTGGTGGTCGATGCCATTCTGGCTCAGGTTGCAGTGAACAGCTGAGTGTGTCAGAGGGCAAACATTTCCAAGTGATTAGCAAAGGGTAAGAGCAGACATTTCAACTGGAGGTACTTTACATTACATTTGAATCATTTAGGTTCAGGTAGGTACTCTAGTTAATAAATTAGGATTTCAGTTTTCTATAAATGGACCTTTTAATGCTTGTGTAGTACACAAGAGTACTATATCATTTATGTAATAGCATAACATCTATTTTTTAATTGTCTCTTTTTACGGTGCTCTTAAATGTGAGATTATTCGATGTCCTGGTGAAATTTCAAACTGTGAGCAACACATGTTGAATAACCCAGTCCTCACACACTGAACGCTACAATTCAGAAATTCCACAAGATGGCAGCAGAGAGTGACTTATGGTGGGTAAGCCAGTGAAATTCTCAGTAGTTCATTGTAATGCAACCTGTCTCCTGCTACCAGACATTTTTTAATACAGTGGACTGTTTGCAGACAGTTATCCAAAATTTGTATTAGAGCATAAATGATAACAGCAAAGTTTCAGGAAAAAGCTAAGTGTTATCTATGTCTTGATGCATGCTCAATCATCCAGGTAAGTAAATCTCCAAAAGTTGATTCTGTCCATCTGGACGTAGCGTTTTCAGTGGGAGAAACGTTTCGTCACTCATCCAAGTGACTTCTTCAGTCTCAGCCGACTGCACGTTTCCCCAATCTGTTATCTATTACTCACTAATCTCTCTCAGAGAGACAAGTCCCAGAATGATTCTACATGATGAGAACAACCCAAATGTAAGTCGTAAAAATATCTTCTGCAAACAAGATGATGAGCAAGTTATGCAGGAGATGATATGCTCCCACAGAGATAATCTGTAATTTACATAAACAGGCAGACATCCACAGAAGAACCATGGCAAGTTCTCCAAAATGATTGGAAAAAAAGGACAACTTACTGAAAACTGTGAAAAAGCACAACAGCAAAGGAGTTGTCTCATACATCAACAATTTAGTTTTTCTATCCTTAATGTAATGGCCCTTCTATGAATCTCATAATCTTAAAAGTAAAGAGAAAAAGAGAATTTTGGTAGTGTGGAACTACCAGCAAAGCTAGTGCTCAGGCATCCATAAGTTGAAACAAGTTCAGGCAGGCTACAAAGTCGAGCTCAGCTGCTGGCCTGGCAGATCAGATGATATCAGTGCCAGCACAGATCAGCTAGTCTCTCAGCAAACTGGCAAATCTCATTAACTGCGTGCTATTTAATCTTCTGTAGCCTGCCAACAGTTTCTGTAACAACTGCAAGCCGCTCATCAACCCACCTCCAACCCCAGCCTCACTTTAAATGCTATGCCTGACTTCATGCCAACTCTGTTGTCACTGATGCCTGCTGTGCTAGATCATTTTGTTGCTCTCCTCACGTGAGAACAGAGCCATGCCACGAAATATATATTACTCCACATGGAAAGAACAATTTTCTTTGGACTTCAGTGGACCATACTAAATTGTTGACATGTTACACTTGCCGAAGACTTTCAGGTTTTATGGAAAAATGTGCCATTGTAAATTGACGACATTCTCAGCATAACCGAGAATGATCGACTTAGCACTACAGCAGGAGAGTTTATCTTTAGCCAGAAAAGCCTATTTTCTTCTGGTTTTTTCCCTCAAAAATCCTGCACAGTCGATTGCCTTGATAAGAAAACAACTAGAAATCTGTGTAAAAACTTGTGTTATGACTGCCACAAATTGGCATTCGAGGTAATGTCTCAGGCAGATGACTTAAAAAAAGAAAACAGAACAAGCAATTCCTGTGAATCAATTTGCATGCATGTAAGAGATAAACAATAATAGTCACATGTTGGCAGAAGGCTTGTATTACTCTGGGTAAAACCGTATCGTACTACTCTGTCATTTTCCTCCGTTACGGGCTTATTTTTAGTTTTGTTTTTCAGGAGGTGTCAGACTCGAACACTATTTTAGTCTCATCAGGCAGTGATGCAGGAGCAGAAGTGACAGCTAGCAGCGAGTTGTTAGGTGTCACTAAAATAGGCCATTTGTCATCATAAAACCCGGGCACTTGTTCTAAAAACACCACTGTCTCATTCATGTGGAATAGAAGTCAAAAACCCTTTTCATCACACCTGAAGTCTGCTTGGATAAAAGGTCAAAAACCATGTTTTTCGAAAGCTGAACATTCGGCTTTATTTAAAGGTCTAAAAAGAGTAACAGAAAGAACTTGAAAACAGAATAGAAAAAACCCCATCATGGCTTGAGACAAATCAGTGTTAAAAGGCCCAAACAAAAATCTTGGAGTGAAGTTAAACATTTTAAAAGCACAAGCATGCAATGTCTCATATAATTGCCTGCAATAAATACATATTTGAATGTCCTTGATATCTCTGATAGACACATAGGCTTTGGGGAGGGTATAAAAGGATGACAGCTATCTACTGGCCAAACAAAAATGCCAGTCTGCTTGTTGGCAGACAAGCACGGCCAGGAAAATTGCCAATTAGCGACTTATTTGAGACCACTGTCAGCGAGCAATTACAAGTCTGACACAGTTCAGACTGAACTGAACCAAAACAGCAACAATATCCGTGCTGTCATTCAACATACCAGCGGGGCCACCTACTATAGATTTCACTACTATAGTTCCTCCTCATACTATAACAGGCTATACATCCGGGAAATAGAGCGTGAACACATTTGAAATCAGGGAGAAAATGCACTGCATTTGTTCAAATATCTCACCTTGAATCACACCCTCAGTATATATCTATATCTATATCTATATATCTATATCTATATCTATCTATATATCTATATATCTATATCTATCTATATATATATCTATATATCTATATCTATATCTATATCTATCTATATCTATCTATATCTATATCTATCTATATCTATCTATATCTATATCTATCTATATCTATATCTATATCTCTATATATCTATATCTATATCTATATCTCTATCTCTATCTATATCTATATCTCTATCTCTATCTATATCTATCTCTCTATATCTATCTATCTATCTATCTATCTATATCTATCTCTCTATCTATCTATATCTATCTATATCTATATCTATCTATATCTATCTATCTATATCTATATCTCTATATATCTATATCTATATCTATATCTCTATCTATCTATATATCTATCTCTATCTATCTATATATCTATCTATATCTATATATATCTATATCTATATCTATCTATCTATATCTCTATCTCTATATCTCTATCTCTATATCTCTATATCTATATCTCTATCTCTATCTATCTATATCTCTATCTCTATCTATCTATATCTCTATCTCTATCTCTCTATCTCTATATATCTCTATCTATCTATCTCTATATATCTATCTATCTCTATCTATCTATATCTATCTATATCTATCTATCTCTATATATCTATATCTATATCTCTATCTCTATATATCTATCTCTATATATCTATATCTATATCTCTATATCTATATATATATATATATATATATATATATATATATATATATATATATATATATATCTATATCTATATCTATATCTATATCTATATCTATATATATATCTATATCTATATCTATATATATATATATATA
>VUQG01022421.1:0-13790 GCA_015106755.1 Etia nguti | reverse complement strand
GCTATACAGACCATTGGACAATTGTCTGACCTGTCTAACCTGTTAGCAGTCTGGAATGCTGCCCGTTGGGAAGACAACAATTTTAAATTATACGCACAACATTCGCTTCTTTAAAGATTAAATTATCAAGGTAATAGTTCAGAAAGCTCGGAATAAAAATGCTCTGATGTACCGGAGAAAATGTAAGGTAACTTATATATTTTTAATCAGGCATAATTTGGGACTCCAAAACGAGAGAGTCCTGATGCTGTTCACCCGGAAACCAGCACGGATGAACCGATGTTTGTTTTGCTACAGCTAGCAGGTAACCCTGCTCATCTTTATATATTATTTAGAAGAAACTGGGCTTCTCTAAACAGGGAGTGCTTGCTGCATGTTTGTGTACATTTGCGTTGTAAGTACTGTCTGTCAGTTTTGCGCTGTCTAAGCGTTTGTTTGCGGCCGTTTTCGCTAAGTCCATTCGAGCTAAACCCGCTAGCCGTGCTAACGCTAGCTCTGTTTTGTTGTGAATCTGTTTGTTCGTTTATAACCGTCGTAGCGTCTGCTGGACGCTGTAAACGCCGCTTTCCTCTGGGATCTCCTTGTCTTTTAAAGTGAAGCTTCTGCTGCGCTGTTCACACGGAGGAAGCTGACGCAGGTGTAGCGGAGGCTCGGCGGATAACAGGCGGAGTCTGCGTGGGCGGCTGTCACGCTGATTTTAACGTTGCAAGTTCAACCCCAAAAGGTTGATTCTGTTAGACGTAGCTTTTTCAGTGGGAGAACGTTACATGTTTAACGTTAATCTCTTTTTTTAAAACGTGCACGAACCAAACGGCGTTTACACGCGCGGACAGGTGTCAGCTTTAAGGAGCTTCTCGCCTGATTTACCTGCTCACCTGCAGGGCCCGTTCAGCCGTGTTTACGTGGAGTTTCTGTCTGAATGTTTGATTAAACTGGATTATTTTTAAATTTTAGGCCCTTATGACATCTCATCACGATGACCCTTCCTCCATTTTGTGTCTGGAGACTTTAGACGTGACTTTTAATTTATATCAATCCTGACTTTGTTTTAATGTGTCAGGTAAACAGGAAATCGTTGGGCTTACCTGTGCGGTTCAATCACAGCAGTACAATGATAGTCTCTGTGTATGTTTAATTTTAGTTATTTATTTTTGATTTGTTTCAAAAGATCTTCAAAATTAATTGATTTAGATGTATCTGTCTGCCCCTCAATTTTTTGTAAATATTTTGTTATATCTTTTCAGGGGGCAACGTTAAAGATATTTAATACAATGTAAAGTAGTGAGTGTATAGCTTGTACAACAGGGTAAATTTGCTGTCCCCGAAAGAATAACTCAACACACAGCCATTATTGCCTAAACCGCTGGCAACAAAAGTGAGTACACGCCTAAATGAAAATGTCCAAATTTATTTATTTTTTTTGTATGTCCCGTTCCGCACTGTAACAATCAGTATTATTGTCTGAAGGCCAAGAAAAATGCCCAACGGATTTATTTTTCCAAGTGGATCATTATGGCTTTGCCATGGTCCACTTCATTGATCTTTATTATTATTTATTTATTTATTTATTTATTTGTTTTTAACTTTTAAGTTGTTACAAACAGAACAGACATGACTGGGGGATAGAAAAGGGAAAGACGTAGACAAGAGAAGTTCAAGAAAAGGAGAGGGAAAGAAAAACAGAGGGCAAGAGGGACAGTGAGAAAAGACACTAAAAAATCCACTGGATCACCTGCTGGAAGGGAAAAATAAAACAAGCAAAAAGAGAACAACACAGTAGGGAGACCACAGCAACAACCTAGATAAGTATAAGTAACAGTAAATAATAAATATTGAATGTTACTGAGGAGCACCGAGAACAAGACCGATAACGCAAAATATGCTTTGAGGCAGCAGCCAAGGAAGATACAGTGTGTGTCTGTGAACACCCGTGTGCATGAGCACACTTGTATTCAAAAGGTTTCTCCATGTAACTATCTTAAAAAAATAATAATTAATATTTCAACTTTAATAAGAGGCTGATGGAAATATTTTCAAAAAAGCATAGATGGTTGTATGATTCTTTAACTTATACAGCAGCATCTATTACCATTAAGCTTTTCTCATCGTCCTTCCTCAGTATGCCTGCTGAACGCAAGCGCTCAGTAAACATGGATGAGAAAGATGTTTGCACCTTCAGCAACAAGGAAAAGGACAGGGAGGCAGAGAGGAGGCCGGCATCTGCCCGGGACAAAGCCAAAGACGAGACCAAAATGAGCGGCAAAAAAGACGGCGGCAAGGAGGAGAAGAGGAAGCGGCTAGAGGAGGAAAAGAAAAAGAAGGAGGAGAAGGAGCGTAAGAAGAAGGAGGAGGAAAAACAGAAGGCAGAGGAGGAGCAGAAGAAGAAGGAAGAGGAGGAGAAAAGGCAGCAGGAGGAGCAGGAGAGGAAGCTTAAAGAGGAGGAAGCCAAAAGACAACGTGAGGAGGAGGCTGCCCTCCTCAAGTAAGTAATCTTTGCACTGATTGTTAAATTCTGAGTTGATAGCAGTTTTTAAAGTGCCATTTAGGTCAATGCTACCACTTACTTAATCTTAGCCACATTTATTGGAGGAAGGCCTGGACACACCAATGTTAACAAATCTCCCAAGCGCAGGGCTGTAATCTTGCTTCACATCGTGTAGAAGAATAACATTTTCGGCAAAGTCCAGCACAAATTTTGGTCAGTGGTTACTCTGAGGCTCATTATTATATAAGCATAATAAGAGTGGGGAAGGCGTTCAAAGACTTGTTTTAAAGTCTGTAGAATAATACACTGCACTAAAGTCCACATTAAAATGAAGATTTGGCTACATAAGAGCAGATAAAATGGTGATTGGACCTACATCTTTATCCCAAGATGAAGCTCTGTAGTTTTTACTAATTTAGCATGGTTATTATCTGAAGATAAACATCAATAAAAACATTCTGAATTCAAAGATGATCTTTATTGAGGTTCTAATTTACTAGAAATACAAAACCTCTTCACATCAGTTCTTCATCTGCTCGTGCACAGTTTAACCTATTGGGTTTAAAAGCTGTAAACTTGCATGTAATAAATGAACTACACAAAATTTCTAGATTCCCTAAAATGGCTGTAGTTCAGTTCAAATGCAAGCTGATCAGGTGAGTTTATTTGAAAATCTCCATGTGGCCTTTGTGTAAAATACTTAATACAGTAACATGTAAAAAAATTCAGTGATAAAGCTCAGCGACTTAAACCTTGTGTTAAAAGTTCAAAGTTTGTCATACACTGTGTGCAGATGAAAGTTTTCTTTTGTGTCTCCTACTTTTAAAAATCTGATACAGAACATGTTTTTCTATGTTTTAAAAGCATGTTGATATCAGAATGACCTTCATTTAAGAAATGAACATAAGAGGAAGTGATGCGTCTGCTGGCCCAGCGTGTATATGTTTGACTTGACCTTTCGCAGAGCCAGAGTTGATCACCACCATCCATCTCAACCCCTGATGTTAGTCTTAGGGCCACCGTAGCACCCGAAACAACTGCGCTGGTTTCACTATCTCGCTTTAATCACGACTCTTTCTGCGGGTCACCTTATCTCTCCAGGGAGAAGGAGGAGGGGCATCAGCTGTACCAGGAGGCATGGGAGCGCCATCAGTGTAGGAAGGAACTGCGCAGCAAGAACCAGAATGCCCAGGAGGGTCGTCCTGAAGAGGCCTTCTTCAGCCGCCTGGACTCGAGCCTTAAAAAGAACACTGCCTTCGTGAAGAAGCTGCGCACGCTGACCGAGCAGCAGCGAGACTCACTCTCCAACGACTTCGTCTCGCTCAACCTCAGCAAGTACATCGGCGAGGCTGTGAGCTCTGTTGTGGAAGCTAAGCTGAAGATCTCAGACGTTGGCTGCGCGGTCCACCTGTGCTCGCTCTTCCACCAGCGTTACGCCGAGTTTGCCCCGTTGCTCTTGCAGGCCTGGAAGAAGCACTTTGAAGCCAGGAAGGAGGAAAAGGCGCCAAACGTGAGCAAGCTGCGCACAGACCTCCGCTTCATCGCCGAGCTCACCATCGTCGGCCTCTTCACGGACAAAGAGGGCCTCTCGCTCATTTACGAGCAGCTGAAAAACATCATTGGGGCCGACCGCGAGACGCACACCCACGTTTCCGTGGTGATCAGCTTCTGTAAGCACTGCGGGGACGACATTGCTGGGCTGGTGCCCCGGAAGGTGAAACTGGCGGCCGAGAAGTTTGGCTTGGCTTTCCCTCCCAGCGAGATCATCAGCAGCGAGAAGCAGCAGCCCTTCCAGAACCTTCTGCGGGAATACTTCACATCTCTCACCAAACACCTGAAGAAGGACCACCGGGAGCTGCAGAACATCGAGAGACAGAACAGGTGAGGTTCAGCTGTTTCGGGAAACCACTGCTTTATTGTTTGAGCGTACCTAACATTTTGTCCTCTTCAGGCGGATCCTGCATTCCAAAGGAGAGCTGAGCGAGGACCGGCACAAGCAGTACGAGGAGTTTGCCACTTCCTACCAGAAGCTGCTGGCCAACACTCAGTCTCTGGCCGATCTGCTAGATGAAAACATGCCCGAGCTGCCTCAGGACAAGACTGTGCAGGAGGGTGTGTGGCCACACATGTTTTTTTCTTCCTCATATTATACCCTGTCAATTTTTAGTTAATAGCTGATATTATCATGGCTCTGCTTTCACAGAGCATGGCCCCGGGATCGACATCTTCACCCCCGGGAAGCCTGGGGAGTACGACCTGGAGGGAGGGATCTGGGAAGACGAAGACGCTCGTAACTTCTATGAGAACTTGGTGGACCTGAAGGCGTTTGTGCCCGCCATCCTCTTCAAGGACAACGAGAAGAGCAGTCAGGGCAAAGAGAAGGAGGATGCCAAAGGTATGTCATAAAACACCCATGCACACAAAAAGGAAGAGATTTGGTACTTTTTTTTGACCGTGCTGTTGTTGGGTTCAGATGGCAGAGAGGGGAAGGATACGGGCAGCACCACAGAGGAGCTGGAGCTGGAGCTCGAGGCTCTGGACATCACAGATGAGCCTCTTGAACTAGAAGGACCAGATGAGGTGGAAAATGAAGAGCTGGCCAAAAAACTGATGGATGAACAAGGTAAACAGGAGTGTCCAGGAAACAGCTACTGTACTACTAATATGATGATGTGTCACTGCATGGTCATTGGCTGACAATGTTCAGTCACAAGTTAGCCAATGAAAATACACTGGTTTGTCCTTCTTTATTCTGATTGGACTATAGTTTAGTTTACTAAATTAACAATAAGACGTGAAACTAGCCCATAAACTCATCAGGAAAATGGTTACTGAGATCAAAGATCAGAGGAGCCAAGGGCTGCTTCATCATAAGTCAGCAGAAGTGCTCCCTGCTGGCCTTTAGAAGAAATGCAGGCTTAAGTCACTCAAGTATTGGCTTCTGTTTTTGTAGACGACTAGATGGCAGCTACGTCCATCTTTTATGCAGTCTGTGAGATTTACTGGGTCTTCTAGGAGTAGGTTCTACAACTTGGAACGCATGAATTACCTAATGCTTGGGTCAGAAGTGTAACAGTGGACAGAGAGGTGGTTTGGACATGTGCAGAGGAGGGTTGGTGGATATATCAGACAAAGGATGATGAAGATGGAGCTGCTGGGAAGAAGGAAAAGAAGAAGATAAGAGAGGAAGCATGGATGTAGTGATGGAAGACCGCTAAAGATAGCAGCCAGAAGAAGCAGCAGGTTACTTACAGTCGATCGTGGATCTAGGAGGGAAGAAGTTTTATGAACTGACTAGTTGCAGTGTTGGCATCCTCTTCTTTCTTTCACAAAAAAGGCAGACTGCATGGATACAGGACTAAAAACACCTGAATTCAGAGATTAAGAGATGTAGCCTAATACTTAGAGTTTTTAAAATAGTGCAGAAACCCTTGTTTAGACAAAACTATGAACAATAACTGGAACATACACATTGCATTGGTTTTATTTGAACTGCATACAGTCTGAACATTTGTTTGTGTCCGTGCAGAACAAGAGGACGAGGAGGCCAACACGGGGTCTCACCTGAAGCTAATCGTGGATGCTTTCATCCAGCAGCTCCCCAATTGTGTCAACAGAGACCTCATAGACAAGGTGAGGGCGAGAGGACAGACACACTTATCAAAAGAGAGAGATGAGCTTCCAGATGTTGGATGGTTTGTAAAGGTTTATGAGCTCTGGTGATTCCTGCAGGCTGCCATGGACTTCTGCATGAACATGAACACCAAGTCTAACAGGAGGAAGCTCGTCCGCGCTCTCTTCACCGTCCCTAGACAGAGGTAGGCTTCATGTCAGAAAACCTGAAGTAAAAACAATCACCTGTCATAGTCTTTACCTTTAATCACCACAAGGAGGTGCTATCATCATGACTGATTGTGAGATGTGCACTGAGTCATTCTCCTCCTGCAGGTTGGATCTCCTGCCCTTCTACTCTCGTCTGGTGGCGACGCTGCATCCATGCATGTCAGACGTGGCGGAGGACCTGTGCTCCATGCTGAAGGGAGACTTCAGGTTTCATGTAGGTCCTCTGCTCACTTACATCAGGTTTTAAATGGATTCAAACAGACTGATTAGAAAGCTAAAATCCAATGTACCGGTTCGTCAGACTTTGCTTTTTTCCATCATGTTTGCATTAAAATCTGTGTTTCTAGATTCGGAAGAAGGATCAGATCAACATCGAGACCAAGAATAAAACCGTCAGATTTATCGGCGAGTTGGCCAAGTTCAAGATGTTCTCGAAGACAGACACGCTTCAGTGTCTCAAGGTGGGTGAAAGAAGCCGCTGTCTGTGTCCCGTCAGGCTGTTTATCTTTAAATCCCTTTACAAAAAAACAAACACTTTGAGCAACATCTCTGCTCATCCAATCAGATCACAGACAAAATGCCACATTAAGAAGAAGATGTGAAAAACTACACTTACCTACTTACCTTCATCCTCACTGATAACAAGCAAGAAATGCTTCCAGAGCTCACTCTGCTGTGTGTATGCATCAGAATAACAACACAGCCGGCGAGATGACTTCCAGCTTAGCTGTTATAGATTTCTGTCCGTGTCTCCTCCTCTTCCAGATGCTGCTGTCTGATTTTACGCACCATCACATAGAGATGGCCTGCACACTGCTGGAGACCTGCGGCCGCTTCCTCTTCAGATCCCCCGACTCTCACCTGCGCACCAGCGTCCTGCTGGTCAGTACTCGTCCTCTTCGCTGGGCTTCAGTTCACTTTGAAGCAGGAAACTAGAATGTGATATAGAAAAGTACAAAAACAGAGAAAATATTTGAATATAAAGATGAATGGGTGATTTTTAGCCTGACTCTTGTCCCATGTGTGCTCCAGGAACAAATGATGCGCAAAAAGCAGGCACAGCATCTTGATGCCCGCTACGTGACCATGGTGGAGAACGCCTACTACTACTGCAACCCGCCGCCCATGGAGAAGACGGTGAAGAAGAAGAGGCCGCCGCTGCAGGAGTACATCTGCAAGCTGCTCTACAAGGACCTGTCCAAGGTTACCACAGAGAAGGTGCTGAGGCAGATGCGCAAGCTGCCGTGGCAGGACCCTGAGGTGAAGAGCTACCTGATCTGCTGCATGGTCAACATCTGGAACGTCAAGTACAACAGCATCCACTGTGTGGCCAACCTGCTGGCTGGCCTGGTGGCCTACCAGGAGGACGTGGGGATCCACGTGGTGGACGGCGTCCTGGAGGACATCCGGCTCGGCATGGAGGTAAGGAGAAGCAAAAACCGAGTCTGAAAACAAGACATGCTTGTGTGTTTCATCCTTAACTGAGCTCTTAGTAGTTTATAGGACCGTAATTTGATTCTCTGATCAGTCATTTTTATATTTATTGCCATTAGGGATGCACTGGCCCTATATTTGGAATGTATTATCAGTCTGATGCTGACCCAAAACAATCATTCAGGTATCGATGACAATGAGCAGACTGTATGTGTGCAAAAGGATTTATTTAACTGCAGACTGTGGAAAGATCAGACGGTGGCGAAGCTTTCTTTCTTTTTCTCTCTTGGGCTCGCTTGTTTACTTTCACTCTGGTCACGTTCAGTCAGAGATCATATCGAAGAAGCTAGAAGGACGTTGCTCCTTCTTGCTATTATTTCTCTTCAGCTTTCTCCTGAGAATTCTAGTCCTTTTTTCGTTCATACTTCACTAATAAGTACCAAAAAGCCAGTGTTCTTTATATTCTTGAATGTATTTATTTTCTACATCTTATTTTACATATTGGGGAAACTGTTTCAGTTGAGCCTGATGTGTCTTTACACATAAAAAATAAAAAGGATCTCCAGTCCAGGGATAGAAATTATTGATGTAAGGCTATAAACTAACTGCAGTTATCTAAAAAAAAATACTAAAAAATAATCTAAAGATGTTGTTTTTACTTGCAAAACTAAAAAGCTGAAATTATAAATGAAAACCTGAGGAGGTTTTTTTTTTAAGTTGTAATAACTGTTCTGGACGTCTTTAACCTCGCTGTAACTTGAAGCTGCAGATGCTTCGTGTGTCACGTATTCAGCATGTTTATTGAAGAAGCGGTGAGATCAGGAGCGGTGAATGGACAGGCCGATAGCATCAGGATTTTTGCTCTATCTGCTTGAGTGGCAGCTGATTGAAGGGGACGCCTGTGTTGCTGCATCATTTGTGTCTGCTACGTGTTGCAGGACACGTGGGAATGTTGTCAGACTCCATTTGCTCGGCTGAGGTTGTGATTTTACAAAAAATAATTGAACACAAACAGTTGGGCCTGTGTCACAGCTGCAAATACTTACTTGCATATTTTAGAAGCCGTGCTTACCCTTTGACCCTGATCTGACCTCCATCTGACCTCAAAACAGAGTCCAACCAGTCAAAATTCAAGCATTTTTCCTAGCAACCAGGAGGTTGGCGGCCCTGATCCCTGCAGCAAAAAGCTTTTAGGATTTTCCTCCATTTTTTCTTCTCCCCTGGAGAATCCTGTATTATATTGTTGGACATCTCAATTTAGGATCTCCTCTTCTTCCCTTGCGGTTTCCTTCCTAGGTCAACCAGCCCAAGTTCAACCAGCGGCGGATCAGCAGCGCCAAGTTCCTGGGCGAGCTCTACAACTACCGCATGGTGGAGTCGGCCGTCATTTTCCGCACCCTCTTCTCCTTCATCTCCTTCGGCGTGAATCAGGACGGCAGCCCCAGCCCTCTGGACCCCCCAGAGCATCTGTTCCGCATCCGCCTGGTCTGCACCCTGCTTGATACCTGCGGCCAATACTTCGATCGAGGCTCCAGCAAGAGGAAGCTAGACTGTTTCCTCATCTACTTCCAGGCACGTAACCTCCTAAAGTGCCTGTACTTTATGTTCGGGAGGCCCGATATTGTAATCACTGTGCCACTGTTTTGAGTTTGGCAGACCTGTGAGGTCTGCTCAGGAGGCGTTCTTGTCAGGGGTGAAGTAAGTAAGATGTTGTTGTGTGTCTGCAGAGGTACATATGGTGGAAAAAGAGCCTGGACGTGTGGACCAAGGACCACCCGTTCCCCATCGACATTGACTACATGATCAGCGACACGCTGGAGCTGCTCAGGCCTAAGATGAGGCTCAGCATCTCCCTGGAGGAGGCCATCAAGCAAGTCAGCGACCTGGAGAGAGAAGTGCTCGTCAAACTAGGTAGGAGGGTGACGCTAAGTAATCATCTTTAATGTGTTTGGAGCATGACAGCGTTGGTGTAGCAGCTGGTGTTGCCGGTTTGGTTGCCCTCCGTTGTCCCGGCAGAGCAGCATTCCCCAGTGTGTGGGAGGGCGAGCGAGCATGCTGCGTCACTCCTCTCTCTCCCTCTGCTTTGTCTGTCGGACAGGTTTGAACTCATTGTTTAAAATGCCGAGCACATGCACTCCCACTCATTAAAGAGACTTCAGGAAGGATCTTTTAAAATCAACGACGACTGTTTCAGACTTCCTCTGCACCTCAGTTTAATCTAGCCTGATAACCTCGAGAGATCTGACCTCACGAAAGATGCATTTGTGTGCTGTTGATTAAACATGTGACATGCACTCATTTGTTTTGCTGACTAAACCTATTTGACTGACAGAAGTCTAAATAATCCTGCACTACTTCAAAAAGCAGTTAATCAGACAAAAAATAATGTTTTTGTCAAGTGTCTGAAATGTGACGATTTGGAGATTTTCTTTCAAGTGCTGTTTGTACACCTCTCCTAGCATCTTTTTATAAATCTGCCCACTGAACAGGTCAGGATCTAACATACTTTCTTATTTAGATTCTAGACTCTATTAAGATTCACCACTGAGCCAATAAGCTGTAAGCCCCCAACACCTCTGTCCCGAACACCGAAACTACAATCTTTACGACACAGAATCTGAGCTCAGAGACAATATGAATATTCAGGAATGTAAAAACCAAAACACAATCACGACGATGATATCTGGAGAGGAGGAAGAAGGAAGTGTTGGTGCAGCAGGTGTATCTGACTCTGCCGCCTGATAACAGCGCAGCAACGTGAGCTTTGTTTAACAGTTTCAAGG
The DNA here is from genome assembly GCA_015106755.1 of Etia nguti. Taxonomy (NCBI): domain Eukaryota; kingdom Metazoa; phylum Chordata; class Actinopteri; order Cichliformes; family Cichlidae; genus Etia; species Etia nguti. The sequence continues at coordinate 3,245 of VUQG01022421.1, read as the reverse complement.
TGTTGACCTGGAATGTGCAGAGAAAAATGTAAACCACAGCTGCGCCCTCTGAGAGCAGGACACCCTCGCAGATCCTGTACTCAAGTAAAAGTACAGTACAGTAAAGTACTCAGTTACTTAAAGTAAAAGTGGGGGGAAAAGTAGTTCCTTGGAGTTGGATTCCTCCAAAGAGGCATTAATGGGAGAGAGATGAGGTTAGGAGCCACTTGTTTAACCTTTGCTAATACATCACCATCGGTGTGATTAGCACCACAACCCAGAAGTACTAAAAAGTAAAAGTACCTCAAAACTGTATAGAAGTACATGTAATCAGTAGCTTTCCATCACTGTTGTGTTTATGTGTGTAAACCTTTATGCAGGTAGATAAGCAGTAAGCGTGTGTTTGTGTGTGGGAATGTAGGAGAGGAGAGTGATTGATGAAGGCCCCTGAAGCTAAACAGTGGAGCAATTGTTACCTTTTATACTTTACCAGGATCGGACATTCCTCAGTCCTTGAGTCACACAAGACCCGATCTTCCACTCCACGCTGCTGCCCGACTTCATTTCTTCGCCGTTACCTTTTCTTGCATAATTAGGTTCTGTGACGAGCTGCATAGAAACAATAATTTTCCTCTGGAGCATTTGTTCTATATATAACTGAGGCTTTTGTTTGAGTAAAGCTGCTCTCCTGGGCTGGGCTGGGCTCGGAGGTGTTTATGATATAATTTGTCCTGATTGTTTTAGTGTTACGTGTCCTAAAGATGAATCTTTCCATGTGTTCTTGTGCAGGTCTGGCCATGGAGAAGGACGGCCGCTCCAGTGCCATGAGCGAAGGGGAGGGCCTTGATGAGGAAGATGATGATGGGGACGACGATGAAGAGGGAGGCGCCGAGACCGAAGAGCAGTCGGGCAATGAAAGCGAAATGAACGAACAGGAAGAGGATGTGAGTGTTGACTCCCCCATTCTGGCATTCTTCCTCAAACAAAATCCATCTTGCAACAGAACAAACTTACAGGAAATGCTAAATATTCAACCTAAGCCTAAAGTTAACAATGGCGTCCAGCATAGGGCGGTGCAGCTGAGTGCCCAGAGGTGCAACATCTGGTTTCAAAACTCCAAGATTGTGGCAGCAAAATAATCTATTTATGCTCGCCATCAGGTAGCCACTGCAGTATTCTCCTGGACATTAGTTGAACTCTGATAATACCCCCACATCCGACACAACTGCGCACTCACGCACACCCGGCTGCAGATCAAAAAACCTGAGAGCTGCATGGCCAGCAAAAACAGCATATATAGCTATGACTGTTTTTTTTGTTTTGTTTTGTTGGGGTTTTTTTCCCCAACAGGAAGGGTCAGAGAATGAAGAGGAGGAGAGGGAGGAAGAGGAAGAAGAGAACACGGACTACCTGACCGACTCCAACAAGGAGAACGAGACTGACGAGGAGAACAATGTAAGCGATGGGAAATGTCTGTGTATAAATCCAGATTTAGTACATTTTGTTGGTTTAAAGATTTGTCCTTTTGCTGATGTTGATTTGTTGCCTGTGTGTGCAGGAGGTCACCATCCGTGGCGGTGGGCTGAAGCACGTGGCATGTGCCGAGGACGAGGACTTCATTCAGGCTCTGGATAAGATGATGCTGGAAAACCTGCAGGTACGGCGTCCTGCCGCCACGCTGGCCATGAAGAGTTTTTTATACTACAAAAGGCTTTATTGACACACACACTCACACTCTGAAATTTAGAGTTAATTCTAAAAACATAAAAGAGATTAGTTGAATCAGGATATAAGAATCTTTATGATGTCCCTCAGACAGAAGCTAGTGAATTACAGGCTCAGACTTATGTCCAACTCCATTAACTTACAAGAGTGTCACAACATTAGGTATACTTTCTCCCATTAACTTGAAATTTATAAACAGAGGGAGTGGTGAAGCCTGTAGCATGAAGCAGGGGTAATCCTGGGTTTTCAGGATTCACTTATTACTGTGGTACATCACCATGGTAACTTAAGGTGTATGCCTAACCTGCCTCAGAACAGGTTGTCTCCCAGATAAGGTAGACTTATGGTGCTGGTAGCCATCTTCCTGATGTAAGCCAGATAATGATGGGATATCCTGGATGTGATGAATTTGCTCAGTGAAAAGAAGCGCTTCACAAACATTAGAAAAGAAAGAGTAGTGCACGTCAGCTTTGATCCAAACCTTGCAGACTGACTCTTCACTGTGTGTTGTGTCACTGCAGCAGCGTAGTGGCGAGGCGGTGAAGGTGCACCAGCTGGACGTTGCCATTCCTCTGCAGCTGAAGAGTCAGCTGAAGAAGGGACAGCCGTGCATCAGCGAGGGAGATTCGGACATCTCCGATACCATGCAGTTTGTCATGCTGACTCGCAAAGGCAACAAGCAGCAGGTAAGGTGGCATCTGTGTGCCAAGCTATTGCAGTTCTTTAAAAGTCAGGCCGGTCACAAAAAGTTGTTGCAGGTGGAAGGTCTCTTTTTAACTACATTTTGGTACCGGGTTCATCTTCTAGCCTTCTGGGCCAAAATAATTTTCTAAGGCAGAGGTGTCCAAACTTTTCGCAAAGAGGGCCAGATTTGGGAAGGTGAGAATGTGTGGGGGCCGACCATTCAGCCTGAAATATTTTGAACCATTAACATTAAATGCAAATGAACGATTTATAATTTTTTTTCCTTTTTTCACACACAAATTTTATTATGAATTATTTATTATTAAACGTTTTTACCAAAATCATGTATTTGAAGAACACATAAAATGAAGAAAAATTAAACATCTAAATTCAAAACATGTGAACAGGAAAATAACATTAAGAGCTAACTTATTCAAAAGTACAAAACATTGTAGGCCATAAATCCGTACATCACTCGTTCTTTCGTTTTTTAATTGACCATCTAAAATCCCAAAAAACTACAATATGTTATTTGATTTTGAATTAGATATCAAAAACAAAAATGGATGCGTTTTCAATTTTAAACTCAGATCAAAAATACGGAATTGAAAAACCGGCTACCGGACCGAATTTGATTTTATTATTTAATTTGTAGGGTTTAGGAGACCCGGTTTGATTGTCAATTGGAAAACAAACAAAACAAAACAAAACAAAAATAACAACATCAACAACAAAGTAAAAAGACTTAAAAACTAAACAAATAACTTGCCTGCACTAATGTGAAGGGTGATACTGAGACCTTGACTGAAGTAAATAGCCCAGGTCTGGCTCAAAAACTGTGGTTTTGATGCACAAAA
>VUQG01022420.1:35690-45690 GCA_015106755.1 Etia nguti | reverse complement strand
CTCAGACTCAGGAAATCCTCGTCATCTCTCACTGCAAAGAGAAGGGAAATTTAAGATGTTTTTTTCCCTGTTCATTAGTCTGTTTTAAGAGAGAAGCCGGAACTGTGAGTCTTGTATTCACTTAATCACTTTGATTTGATCAGTAATGTCTGCTTTATCCAAACTACTATGCTTTTTTTCCCCTCACCATTATACAGTACAGCTGCTTATGGAGTCCAGTTATAGAATTCTGAGCCATAACAAAAAGAGGATCTTGGCTTTGTATGTGTCTTAAGTTTATAAGTTAATGAAATTAAGACTGTACAATGAGGGAAAACTGATTGAAAGAGGGCAAAAAGAGGGAAGCTGCTGAACAAGCATACAACAAAAACTTAGGAGCTAGTCACTGGAGCTATCCTTTATGAGATTACTCACAGCAGTAAGCCAAGCAGACAAAGTACACTGATTTAGCCTGAATTTAGCAACAAATTGGTTGCCAGTTGACAAGACTAATCAGGGGCTTTTGTTCATTTTCAGTGGGAGCACATACAAGTTCTGGATTTGGAGAAATACCCATGAAGATTTGCAGTGTGAGTTGTTGTCAGACTGATAAAAAAAAAAAAAACAACCCAAAAACCTGCAGTATTTGTCCAGCTTAAATCACAAACTAATCAAAATACACATTTACCTCCCTGTAACTTACAGCACTACCTCCCTCATGCAGAGTCAAACCTGTACAGGGTTTAAAATGCGGTGGAATAATCTGGAGCAGCATACTGGCATCTCCAATTTACAGTAACTAAATCATATTCAGGTGAAGATTTTATAATAAAAAGTCAGTTTATATTTTGTGTGCGGATGTCCGGTATTGCTACAGGTTAATGCCATGGAGTTGCTCAGTTAAAGCAGATGGTCACACTTACACCTCCTTTCTTCCCCCCTCATCGCTTTCATGTGTTCATGTTGTAGATATCAATAAAGTTGTGATCATGGTACTTCAGCATCTGGCCAGTTGTACACAGCAGAAGTGAGCAATAACAAACTAACCTTTTTTTTTTGAAGTGGCATGTAATTTCAGATGTAAAGAAGTGGTTGTCTGCCTGATTCTGTCTGTCAGTCAAAGATATAGAGGCTTTATCGCCCAGAAATGGATAAAATGGTAATATGTTATGCATTCATGCTAAAAAGTGAAAGAAACAGAGGACAAGAGGCTTACAAAATTAAGTACTATTTCATTTGGCATTTCCTAAACTGGAAATGTAAAGGTTATGCATAATGTAATAATTATAGCTAATTACAGCTATTTAAAATGTGCAATATATTACTAGGCAATGTGGTAAGGTTTACAGTAATGGACCTTATTAGACTGTTGTATAGTAACCTTTGGTGTCACCATTTTATTAGGTCAGCAATAAGTTTAAATTTAAGCTAATAATGCTTTTTAGATTGACTTGCCATATCCCACCTTTAGCAGCCATATCTACCCCTGATTTAGAGCAAATGTAAACTAAACATGAATAAATGTACACAAGAGTGAGCCAAAACCATGCCTACATTTTCTAAACAAAAAAAAAACTAATTATCAATAACATAATTATAACCTCCAACCATTTTATTCAAATTTTAAATCTACAACTTTTCTTTTATATATTTTTTGTAAATCAGGGAGAAGAGCAAATAAAGAAACGGACAGGGAAAATATATACACACAGGCAGGAAATGACTGAATAAACCGAATGGCTAACCCCGAGGCCATCAGGAACTTTATCCTCCTCTCGGTCCATCCTGCTCCCTCACCTCCAACATCTTTTCACTTCTCGCCCACCCATGACCTCAATCAAAGGGACACCTGGAATGTTTTGTCACCAGGTTGCCAAGGTCGCCAAAACACAGAGGATTACAAGAGCGGGTGGGAGGGAGAAGAGGTAGCCTCTCATTTTCTCTCTCTCGCAGCACATACACACACAGAGGCAGACACAATACACTCATTTTCCGAAAGTTCATACAAACACGAGCACACGCTCTCACACACAAACGAATGTTTATAACGTGTAAGTTTGCTCCACTCCATCACCTTCCAGTTTCATTTGGACCTTGTGGACTGTCTAGACCTCTGTATGTATGTGTGCGCCTCTGTGTGTGACTGCCTCACCTGGAGATCTGTGACTCATAGGAAAATTTAAATACAGAACGCTTTTGACACAACGTCATGGTTTTTCAGCCCAAATTTTTCAAGTCTCCAGTTGCACATAGACTCTGCTGTGAATACACACAAAAGCAGCATACAAAAAACGACACATGAATGTGTGTGTATATACTTATGCACATGCATACACAATCTTCCATTCCTCTACCATAACCGTGTGTGTGTGTGTGTGTGTGTGTGTGCACGTATGTGTAATTGTGGCCCTTATCTTGAAGAATAGAAATGTGCTGTGGGCTAGAAGCTAAAAGCAGCTTAGGTAAAACATCAAGACACAAATAGGGGGAAAATGAGTAGGCAGCGTCCCCACTTTGATGTCACGAAGCTGACATTTTCTCTCTTAGTTCTGTAATTAGTTCTCTGAGAGTATGGAAATTGGTAGACATTTTCACTGTATAATTTCATTATCTGTGGGAAATTTTCTCCAACACTTGGTTATTTATCCAGTGTCATATTCAGCCATTTCTCTGTTAGTTTCTCACTTGCTGCACCGCCTTCTCTGTATAGCTATTTTTTGCTCCTTTTTTTTTCCTCTCCAGAACCTGCTTTTGCTTTTAACGCCCCTACCGCTTTTCACTTTGCCCCAATAATCATTCTCACCCTCATCTGTCATTCAGAGAGCTGAAGGGGTTCATGGCTCTGGAGCGACAGCTATAAATTATTGATTGGCACAAGAAACATGATAGCTAGAAAAGAGTGTTGGTGGAATGGAGAAAATGGGAAGGATCGAGGGGGAAAAAAAATCTCTATGAATAAAAGCTTTGTTTCCCAAATGCTTACCGTTTCCTTCCACTTCGGCATCTTCCCTGTGCCTTCGTCTCCTCTCACAGCTCATCACTTTTGCCTTTTCCGTCTGTTTTCCTCTTCTAAACCTTATCCCTCTTTCTTGTTTCACCACCTCCTTACGCACCCACCTACCCCCCTCCCCCCGATTTCCTGACAGGGTGACTTACAGATCCTAACAGCCCAGCTCATAAACGTCTTGCCTGAAATGCTGTCATCACTAATGGATGGCTGTAGCAGAACAATGTCCAGGTTCGATTTACAGTATGTTGTAAATATGTGCCATGGGCTAAAACCTCATTTATTCCCCCCTTGAAGTCAGCAGGGAAGCCCACCTTAGAATACCTACAAACCGAACCAATAAATATCTGTAAATCTGCTAAAAACATATGTCATCAGAGGCGACCAATCATGTCTGAATGTCAGACAATATTATGATCACTGGAATCAGTATAGAAGTTGATAGGTTACTGACAGATTGAGAGAAAAAGGAAACCATGTTGAAATCATTTTACATGGTACGCAGCAACCCCCTGTTGACAAGACAAATACTATAATATCTCTACAGTAAAAATAACAGGCTACTCATGGACTTTGCATGACTTTATGGTTTGCATCAGTATTTGTCTAAAGTAAGTTTTTGGGTTTGAATGGGTTCCATAAAACAAAGTTAATTTTACATTAAAAATTGCAATGTGAACAGTAAGTGATACTTATTTAATCTTCCTGTTAGGAGTAACAAACAAATATGTAAACAATTTGAACAGCAAGAGGCTGAAGAGTTCAAAAAAATGCATGCAGTCCTCCAACCTAATGCCAAACAAAGTCAAACTTAGTGCCATATAAGGTCAAAATGCCTCATGAGTAGGAGCATGTATGTGTGTCTGGGTCTTGTTTTGTTGGCGCTGCAAGTAGCATGCGATGCGTATCAGTGCAGTAGCCGTGGAAATCATGAAATCATACTTCTTAATGTCTTATCGGCTAGTTTCAATCTGTAGCAGCTGCAAAAACATTCACTTTCTGAGAAACGGCGACGCTCTAACTCACACACATACACACACACAAACACCGTAAATAGACATAAAAATGGTAGGCACCCACCCCCCACCGCTTTACCCCTAATCCTCTAATCCAATCACTATTGACAGCATACACACAACCACAGACAACCAAACAAACCTAAAACAGTCCATATCTTTACCGCCAAATTACACAACTCACACATACAAAAACAAAGGAAAATGCACACACTCACACAAATGTAAAGGTGCAAAAGTATTTGTGTACACTAAAGAAAAAGAGGAAGGTACAGTGACTCCCATATTTCTCTGTTCTCTAGCTCTCACTCTCCCTCTCTGGTTGTGTCTCTCACAAACACCCACATTGTTTTACAAGCGCAAAAAATACAAATTCCCCATTACTTACACTCGTTTTTTCCTGCACACACACACACACACACACACACACACACACACAGACACACAGACAAAAATACATCCTTTACACTTCATCGCATTCAACTTAAAATGACCTATTTGAATCTTGAAAGGTTTAGGGAGGTGATTCAGGGAGTATACGGAGGTGAAGAGAAAGATGAAAACTGAGAAGACTGAGAGATGATGGCCCAGCAGAGAGCTAATGTATCATTGCCGTGGAATTGGATATATGATGTCAACCATTTTCTCTCTCTCGGTCTCTCTTGCTCTCTTTCTCTCTCTCACACACACACACACACACACACACACACACACACGTGCAAAACAAAAAGAAAAATAGCAGGTCCACAAACATACAACCAAACCCACCCAAAGCATCTGTTCATGCAAGCTTGTGCGCACACACACACACACGCACACAGATACACAGTTCTGTGAATAACATAATAAAATCAGCCATGTCTATAGAGCAGCAGTTGAGCATTTCTGATTTCCTGTTGTCTTCCTTCTCTTTCTCTCATTCTGCTGCTTTCAGGATTTGCTGTCATTACAGACAGATTTTAATATTCTCTTTTGAAACATTTTTTTCGATCTCCCACCAAGTATTCAGTACTGAAATTTCTTAAGTGTTTACCCATCCCCTGTTAAATTATTCATGCTTTGAAATAGCTTTATGTGTGAGTAAGGATCCGTTTACCCACTTTTGCCTGAAGGTACACCTGTAAGCCAGGACAACTGAGCAGAACGACAGAGCAATTTCATTAATAAAACCATTATTAAAGATTTATATATTGTATTTGTTAATAGTAGGGTATGGTTCTCCACCTAGTTTCCTCTTTTGTTAAAAAGTGTCATTAAGATAAGGATTTTCATTCTAGCTTGCTTTAAAAAACAAAACAAACAAAAAGCTTGGAGGTCAAAACCTGTTTTTACTCACAAACCGAAGCACTCCTTACGCAGTCTGATCAACATCTGATGGGTCAAGACTATTCAGGATGCCTTTACCAGTGGACACAGCATAGATAAAGTAGTCGTGGCATTCTAGGAATCACACAGTTAAAATCTTGACATATTATCTTTTGAATTTAAAGTATTTTAGATTTTTTTAAGTTATTTTCAGATTATAAGTGGTTCTCATGAGAGGCAGACCCACCAAATGCCAGAAAAGCTATGGTGGTTCACAAATGTCATGATAAAACCACACTACCTGTGTGCAAGTGTAACAGTGTGAGCTGTTCTTACAGAAAAATCTGTTATAAAAAAGGGATCAAGTGACTAAGTTCATTGCTGTAAGTGATCTCACATTTTTTTCTGCATCTGTTTGAAACTTAATTTTATCCTCAGTCTGAACTCTCCAAACAGAAAGATTATTTAAACTATGAGTAGACACATGAGCATTCTATTACCTTTGTTCAATTAAACATAACTATATTTTAATTATAAACTTTAGGAGAAATGAATACTAGTGTAAATCCGTGCAAACACACAGTATTTAGTACCTTCAGAGTGGATTATATCATTACCAGTATGAAGCATATCATGGTTATTTTTTCACCTAACTTCATTGAGGACTCTTGCTTGCTAGTTGCAGTTTTGAGAAGTTTTTAGATGGAATCTCAAACGAGAAAAAAAAACGACTGTGTTATTTTACTTGGGCAAAAAGTGCCCCGAGACTGGTTGATGAATCATGTCTACCTGATGGATATAATATACTATGCACAGGGCACTTTTTGTCATAGCCAAGAGTCATACCAGGTGATGCATAAAAGCAGGGAATACTTGAATGCTAGACTGTTTAGGAATGGAGCAGACAGTGACAGCTGGCTGGCATCCTCCAGCTTTTAGTGGTTGACATGTAAGGCCCCAGCTAAGCCTGGAACTAGATTTACAGTCCTGCCTGAAGAGCGTTGACTCAAGTCAGGCTACAGCTTGCCTCATTTGAGAGAGCCAAAGAGAGCCACTATCTGAAGGATTAAAAAGGGAATAAATCTAACATATCCTGCAGCCTTTTGGTTAAAACCTATAGCATATACTGCAATAGAGTCTACGTGGTCTGAAGAATTCATTCAAGTTAGCAATGGATATACTGTAAGTAGTAGGGAAAACAAAAAAAAATGCAAAAAATATGAAGGAGCAAATGTTTTTTTGTCAATAACTTATGCAATATGCTTTTTTAACTTTCTGATAAGTGTCACTCTGTGTTAAAGCACATGCACACCTTCACACAGTCTACAAAATCCACAGCTTAAATATCTTTTTTACAGCTCCAGATGCAAACTCACATACTTGACTCCAAATCTCCACAGACACAGATCATGTTCATTTTATTTAGTCCCATATTATTAGTAATCAGTTCAGAGAATAGTGAGCACATATTGCAGCATGTGCATGCATGTATGCATGTGCATTTTAAAAATCAGGCAGTGTAATATTATGCAGTCATACATGTGCATGCATTTGTGTTTGCATCTGTATTTATGTGGATGAGTTGAGTGTTGAGATGAATGTTATTATACTGTACTTGCACATTTAAAGAAGTATGAATAAAAGCAGATACTAAATGCTCTAAATTGTTCAGTCAGCATTTATTTAGTACAGTTTATTTCAGTCTTCTGCAGTGCTAGTACAATAACTGTAGGGTTGGTTAGCTATCACTTGACTTACATATGCCAACAGCTACTGCAGGAATTTGACCATGAAAGTCACATTCACACAGGGCGTGCCTGTCAACTTTTCAGACATAACTTTTTACCAGTTTTTAGAACAAACTCCAATTTAGCGTACAAATTACTTGCCAGGATATTTCGAAAAAAAAAATTTTTTTTAAATTCAATAAGATCAGTTTCTTCAATACTTTAATAAAATGAAAAGTAAACAGAAGCTTTCATCCCAAAGCAAATTGAAACTGCAAAGATTACTGATACGAATGCTATATTGAGGTCAAAAAGTTTAAGATAAAAGCAAAGTTATTAATCCAAGAAACGCAAGGGAGGCAATGAAAGGTAAAACAACAGAGACATAGAAATTAGTTCAGGTGTCGGCTGAGTCACGTTTGGTAAAAAGTCACATTGAGAAAATGACTCGCACAATCACAGTTGGACATACATCACACATATATAAAATTGGGCACAGGCGCATTTTAAACAGGGACACATGCTGGACAGGAGCAGCTGATGCGTGGGTGTTTGCAGGTAGGCAGTGTGAAAAAATTCTGCTGCTATTTTCTTTTTTTTCTTTTAGCCGTCTTTGCCAAGCATTACATGTACATGAGACACACACAGAAAGATACTTCACAGGACTTGGGTGTTACTTTTCTTATCATGGTGCATCTTTTGTTCTCACATTATTGCCTTTCCTTTACTTTGTGCCTGTCATTCCATTTCTCTACTGATCACATCTTCAGCTATTTCCCGTAAAGTAATCTGGTTCAGCCATGGAGGGGCAAAAAGAAAAAAAAAGGGGGGGGGAAGGAAAGTATAGAGTATTCTGCCACATATGAAGAACCTGAGATCAAGCACGCCTCATTTCTCTTTAAATGTCTCATAAGCCAGGGCTTATCTCCAGTTTCTGCAGTGCAAGTCAGCTTAGGTGTACTGATACACCTCAGTGGACAGCACAGGCTGGTCTGTAGAGGGTGCTTACATCCAATTCTCCTCTTTCTAGGTTGGTAACAAGCAGTGAGGCTTTGGTTGTAGTTTTTTTCGTGTACATCTTTTATGCCTCTGTTTGTAGCGGTGAATCCTGAAAGCACACTATCAGCTGACACGATCATGGTGAGGAGACCTGTTCGAGTCTTTGGCCATAATGTGAGATTTAACTCCCCGTCTTCTTTCTGAACTAGGTCAGTGGTGTGAGAACCAGTAAGGACAGGCCATTTGTGGCAAGTCTCTCTCACCTCTCTACTCCTCCTCTCTAGCTTTCTTTAGTCACGACAGGTGAAATCTTTAGTACACCAGAATCCAGAATGTCACACAACCAAGACGTTATTTTCATTTATATTTTCTCACATATATTTCTTTGTTTTGCCTAGATTCACAATATGATGCTCTTTTCTGGCAAAGTGTAAAGAACTGGAGCTTACAAATCACCAAAAGAGTAATTTGCAAAACTGTTTAATCACAGGGTCTTTCGGAAATTGAATAATGCAGTAATGCTGTAGTAAGAAAGCAAACGCTCAGCCAGAAGAAAAACAGAGCAGTGCACAAGGAGAAACAGGGAAGCACATGGACAGTCAGAAGAAGAATAATTATAGTAATTTCACAATCATGGACAGTTATCAGCTCTGTAATGCACAACTTTAATTTGGCATTACGCACAGGCACAACTGTACTCACATCACACACAGCCACATGCAGATGGAATATCTCATTTATATGCATAGTCTTATGTAAGCTTGTGGGGGCACAAACTTGTGCGAGTTGCTGTGTAATGTTATCTTCCAGATGGATTCTGTCTCCCTTATCCCAGGCCTGAGGGAAAAGCGAGGCTTTGCTTTCATTCATGTTCTACTATCACAGCTCAGTATCGCTATTAATACAAGCAGCCAGCACAGGGCAGTGCATTAGAATATCAAAACACTGGCTGGGGAAGGACTTCTATTTTCAGGGAGATAGGGTAATGTTTTTTCTGGGAGGCAGACAACTGATAGAATGGCCAACTGGTGGTGTGCACGTCTGGGCTGTATGATCAACGTCTCACTCTCCAACTGGGTTTCACTCTGTTCATCATGTGTGCTTGCATAATTTTCGACCTATCAGAATCTTTCCGTGCAGGCTTATGTGTCTTGATGATTTTTTTTCCCCTGCTCCTATCTGTCCGAGTCTCTCTCTTCCTTTTCATCTTGGTGTGTGATGTCTTCCCTGGTTTCCTTAGACAACCTATGCATATTCACATTTTCTGCATACCTTACCCTTCTTTTCTTCTTATTGCTTGCAGCCTACTTTTGTTCTCCTTTTGCAGTGGAGTAATGACATAGATTTAGCCATCCGTCTTTCTTAGGTCAGTTCCCCAGAGGCGCATTTCACACAGTACTCTACCCACCCAGCCACTTTGTGCAAGACCCGATCTCCTGTGCCTTGTGGCTTTTTCATACTCCCCCCCTTTCTGTTCTTCAGATGCATAAGTGTTTCCTTGTCTTCTATCCTGTCTCCTTATCCAAATTGCTTCATACTGCTCTACTCATTTGCCTTAAAAAGGAATTAAAACTCAATGCTTTTCCCAGTTTTGAAGATTTATTGAGGACAAAACGGCACAATATGTACACACACGCAAACACACAGGAATAATAAAATCAAATGATAAAAACAGCTTACAGGCTTATTTCATTTGAAGATTTCCCCATATTTTGGTGATCTTATTCAGAGCTGTAGATAAAATTGGATCCGACATTTCACTGCTCATGCCTTTCACCATCTGCAGGCTCACCACTTCTCTCTTCCCTTCTTATCCCTTTTCTCTCTCTGCCGCCCTCATCTCTCTCCCAACTTCAACACTTGGTTTCTCTCTCACGCCTAGCCACAATCTCTCGTCCCCCCCCCCCCCCCCCCCCCCCCCCCCCCCCTCTCCCCCCCCCCCCCCCCCCCCCTCCTCTTTTTCTCCT
>VUQG01022420.1:20480-35670 GCA_015106755.1 Etia nguti | reverse complement strand
CTCCTTCTTCTCAATCTTCCCTCCATCCTTTCCCTTTTCTTTCTGGCATATTTCCGCACTTCCTGCTCTCATCTTCAATCCCCATTTCACGCCTTTATCCATCTACACACACACTTCCCCAACGCTTCATCTCCTTGCTTTGCTCCCTGGCATCTTTCCACACACCACCTCCTTCCATCCTCCTTTGCTCATTCTTCTCTTTCTCCGTTACCACTTCATCTCAAACTCTCCCCGTTTTTCACAACCTCTCTTACTCTCTATATCCTACCTAACCCCCCCCGGTTTGGTCACTATAAATAGAGCCTCCAGGGGGTTTCATAATGGACTCCCGTATCTGACCCTATTACAGAGACATTACTGACCATACTTTTCGCTCTTGCTTTCTTTTGTCATGCACACTCACACACAGTAAACAGCAGTTTCTCTCATCTCTATTTTAGCTCAGTAATGCATACACCTTCTGACTTTTAAACTAGGTCACTGGTCTGACTAAAAATGGTAAAGCTATTTCTTTATCAACACTTTTCCCCTACTTGTTATCCTTTTCATTACTACAGCTGAGTTTTTCCTCTCGTGTGGGATTAATCTTTTTTTTAAATTGTCTTTCATTTTTCTTTTTTCCTATTGTCTGGGATTGATTACACTGTTTTAAAATACATCAAATTAAGGTTTCGTTGAAAGCAACATCTTTTGGTTAGAGCTCACACCTTATGGTTATAATAATAAATGGCAGGAATACTAATGTGCCAAAAAAGGGCCAAGGAATTTTGTTCCGTTATGGTGAGAGTAAGATGAGGAAAAAAAAAGATTAGGAAGTGTCCTAATTACCTCTTATTTTGTACAGTACTACTTTCTGGATCAAGGTTTACTTGAGCTTATTGGAAGTAAAGGAATGGTTACAGCGCACAAGCACGAGCATCTAAACAGTAAGCCTCTGTGAGAGTGTTGTGTGAGCGAGATGGAGAAAACTGGAGGAGGAGCAGGAAAGAAACAGGCTTATTCTATTTTCAGCTCTATTTTGGTGAAATCCAAAGACTTTTAAAATTACACAATGGGTTTTTGAATGGGTTTCATCAGCCCCTGGGGCGAAAAACATTGCCAGCCCATACAAGGCTGAATCGCAGATATATTCAAGTGACCGAAAGGAAAAGAAAAATCATAGTGGGCCTGAATGAACCCTATAAAAAGACATACTCTAGGCATCTAGTTCTGAGCTTAGAGACCTGAAGTAACTGACATATTTGGGGCAAGGTCAGAGCTAGAACTTACTGTAAATACTACCATGATTTGTTGAATGTTACAATGAAATAAGCTATAAACATTAATTTCAGTGTAAATGAATACAATGGGTTAATTGTATTGGTAAAAGCATCACACTTCCTCTGCTGGATGCCTTCTTCCCATCATGCATCCTGGTGCCAGGGGTTCCACAGGGAAGCTATCCACATGATATAAATACAACTCTGAGGACAAAATGTTCACTTGCTTCCTAATATATCCCACCCACTAATAGATGACATGATGACTATATCAACCTGTGTGTGAATGGATGAATAAGATTTACCATTTACCACATAACATACATGACTCAGCAAAAGATCTCTGTTATCTCTATGTTTACTAGTGATACAAAGAGCAAGAGATAACTTCTGCTTGATGAATATTCCTTTTTAACTTACTGTTAGGACTAATATCCTTTCAACTGGAACTCCATCATGCCCTCTTTCTGTCATTGGTGTTACAAAGACTACTGGTGAGAATAAACATTCAGCATTTCACCCAACAGTGTCTTGGTGCTCAGATGGTGCTTACTATAGGAATGCCAGAGTTGCTCTGTTGTGTCATCAGTTCGTTGAGAAGCACTTGATTGCTAACCATTCTGACATGTGGCCCAGATGTAACCCATGCTGGTGAGCACAGAAATAGTGAAGACTGAAGGAATGGGTATACAGTTCAAAGCTGTGAGAAACTTCACAAGCTCAAATGGCAGCAGGCAGTAAAACTACAAAATGTTTTAAAAGGGGCAAGTGGAATAAAAAGTACCTTCTGCCAGTAAAGTCTTCCTACCTTGAAAAGATATCTTTACTTTATACTGAAATATTTCTTTTCCCTCCACCTTTTCTAAGAGCTTAAGGCAGCAGAAGAGTGTCACGAGTCAGCAGATCATCTTTAAGATGAAGAAAAGTTAAAGCTTCATGGCTCTGTGTATTTACTGTCTAAATTCTCAGAAAGATTGTGCGTTCTAGCTCAAACGCTACTCTTAAGCAGATTATCCTTTGTGATTTCCCGCTAGTATGGCGCAGATCAAAAGATAATATTAATCTGGTAAAAGGTTTATTTCACTTATTGCAGATAAACCAATTAAACGATTGTCAATCAAAATACTATTAAAGTAGAATTTTAAGGAAAGGGTTTTAATAGGGGACTGAACATTAGGAAAATGACTGTGTGGAAACACGGTTAAAGGTCTGTGAGTTTTATGTCACAGGTGATTCAATTTTAACGTTCATTTCCATTTCAAAACATAATTTAATTCCATTAAACACAGAGTCACTCTGCGGTTAATTATGTATTCACAAATTTGCTGGTTAGAAAATAGATGACAGCGTTACGCAGGAAAAGTATAAGGTTCAGATTCAGTTTATATGGAGAAGGAATTGACTGTATGCATCATTAACTTTTACTTGACCAGTTTGGGGAACTTCCAGTCCAGTCGTGGTGTTAAAGGATGCTCGGCAATAGTAACACACGGCCACATATAAGCAAGAAGATTAAGAGTTCAAATGTGGAAACAGTAGAATACATTTTATTAAGATATCATAGAGGCCAAAGACAAGAGCAATGACATATTACTCTGGAACATTTATCATGTACATGTATTATCAAAACAGTACTGACCATACTGTTTTGATACTGCTTCTGCAAACTTCTGCATATGCTGATTTTATTATACATAACACATCTGCACGTAAACAGCAAGACCAAGGTCAAAATGTAAAAATGCTAAGTGCTCTGCTTGTTGCTTCAGCACCTTCTGTTTCTGCTTCACATTAGCATCAAAAGCAGTCGTATAAAGAGCACCTGAAATTCTAGTTCCAAGACACTGGTCATGCCTAAGCAAGGCAAGGGTTAGAAGTTCAAATCTTGAAGTGCACAAGTGACCGAGTCACTCTATTTATATGTGAATCGATTTACTAGAAAGATAGATATGTTGATAGACTGAAAGCTGAAGTTGCCCGGGGGCTATGAGCGCTGCATGAGTGGACCTCTTCAATGAGACCCCACACAAAGAGGTGAAATGAACAGGGGAAATAACAAGAGGTTAGTTAGTTAACTGGGGTCAAAAGGCCAAAGGGGATGAAGCTTTCAACTGTGTGTACATTTTGTGTGGTTGTGCGTGTATATGCGTGCGCCCACACACACATTGCATGTGTGCATGGGAGAGAAAGTGGGCGAGTGAGTAAGTCATAAAGAAGATGTGTTGTATGATGAAAGAGCCTCTGTGCAGGTGGACGTTGAGGTCAGAAGTTGAAATGTGGTGCAGGGCTAACGGAGAGGATTCAATGCATGACTGAATCTGTTTGCAGCAGTTTGCCCTGTCAGAGAGCTGATGAATGGGTTTTAAGTGTTTCAGCCTTGTAAGCTCAAAGGTAATGGACTACAGCTGAGTGAGCCAATACTAATGTTTTCAGAGAGCTGGCAGGTGAAAACTATATGCTGCTATATGGTGTGCTGTCAAACAAATATTAATCAGTCAAATGTGCAGAAATGCTCTGGACTTTTATTATTGCTGTTTTGACAGTGTGCATGTTCAAAGGTTTATATTGTAATTAAGTTCCACTAAAGCGTTGGAACAGTATTTTAGCCTAAACTGTTTTTCTGCATTATCAGGACACAAACGCAGCAAAAAGTTTCTTTAAGGGTTTCTTCTTTAAGGCAAGATCAAGGCAATAATTAGTAATAAAGGAAGGCGAGTTGGATTAAAACATTATCCGTTAGAATGATCAGAAACAACATTTTGTACAATCAACACAAAAAACAAAATAAAGCAATCTAAAAAATGTCTTCTTTGATCAAGGTGATTGGTCAATATGGTAGCCTGCTGGATGAAAACTTCTTCCAAGGTTTACATTATTATGGTTCATCTTCTTTTACCAAAAGAAGTCATGATGGACATTACTTTACAAAAGCGTCGTTTCAGTCGTCATTTCTTTACATTTTGCCACCATTAGCAGTCAGACTTTTGTGTATTTTTTTTCCAAGCATGAGTTCTCAAGTCTTTCTTGATCCTTATAAAAAATTTTAAAAGTAGAAGTAATAGAAGTCATTAAAAAAACAGGAAAGAAAATACCTGACACAGGACCTGAGAGATGCACCTGGCCTCTCAGTTGAGCCATCTACTCTCTGCAGAAGCCTGGTCTCAGTGGATGAGTGGCTGTCAAGAAGCCATTCTTAAGGAATGGAAGCAACAAGAAGAGGATGAGGTATGTAATATAAACTACACAAGACATGGACTGAAAATTAGTGGCAGGAGGTCTTGTGGAGTGATGAATCCAAATGTAAATTTGGGGTTCAAATCATCGTCAGTATGTAGAGAAGGGGTCAGGAGTACAGCAGTGAGTGTCTTCTGTTACCATCTCTAAAACACAGTGGAGGCCTTGTCATGGTTTAAGGCTGCATTTCAACCAGTGGTGTTGGGAATCCTGTCAGGGTTGATGGAATTATGAATATAGAAATGCACTCGCAGATTTTGATCCACCGTGCAATATCACCCAGAAAGCATCTGAATGGCATTTTAATTCAGTTTTCAGCATGACAGTGATCCCAAATACGCTCTCAGTGCAGTTGTGGCGGGGTTGTGTTTTGTGGCTCAGTTGCAGGGGAGTGGTGGAGCAGTGGGTCTTGGGTGTGGTGTCAAGGGAGGCTGACTCACAACGCTGTTCTCCATCACCTGGTCGTGCCTTCCTTATTTCTGTAGGATGCTGGGAGCTGATGGGAGAGCTGTGTGGTGTGTAAATCTGAAGGAGGCAGCTGAATAGCTGTGCAAAGCAAAAGTGTTTGAACCATTGCCAATAAACATCATTTGGTCTTGCAACACCGTGTGCACCAGGTACTTTGTATTCTACAGTAGTAAAAGAATATATGGACAGAAGAAACACACAGTGGAACATTATCAGTCGTGGATTGGCCTCCCCAGAGCCCGAACATCAACATTATTGAAGGATTCTTGACAGAGACCATAACAAAAGGCAGCTAGCATCCAAAGAAGAGCTTTGAAAGTCCTTTAAGAAGCCTGAAGGCCTATTCCTGAAGACAGCTTAAAGAAAAAAAATTCAAAGAAAGCCTAAGAGTTCTGACTGTGTTGAAGAATAAACATGGCAATACCAAATAAAAATCAAAGTTTTTTTTAATGTTTCCTTTGAAACACCAGGCATATTTCATGACATGCAACATCATGTCTACATGTCATCACTTTGAATGCACTGTGCCTTTGTGATGTGTGGGGGTGCAAGCTAACAGAGCTAAAGAGCAAAGGAGGAAAGTTGGAGTAGGAGGATGAAAATAAGAAATGAAAGGTGGCAGAGCCATCCAATGTAAGAGAACCAAAAGAGAGAAAAAAAGTGACCGGTTGTGATCTTGCGTCCTTGAAGATGCTCTTTTCATTTTGTTTCGAGCAAGTGTACACATATTGATCTCTGTGTACACTTGCTGTATTCCCGCTTTACTCTCCCCATTCTTTACACAAATGAGTACACTAGAGACTAAACAAGAAAAAAAAATAATGAGCACCGCTATTATGTTGTTTGTATGATGAACAATATCCTCAACACTATGTAATGAATGTGAAAAATGCTGAGTTTTCAATAAATAGTAACAGTTAATCCAATACTTTTGTTCAACCTCTTGAAGTAAAGCTGAATGTATGCACTTCAGTTGTCTTGACTGTGTCATTGAAAAGAAACAATGGACTACTGTAAAAAAAATACTTACGGATCTAAGTGCAGACAGATAAATATACATATCATTTTTGAATTTGGAAGTTTTATTTTGCGTCTCTGACTCCTTGGGGCTTTAAAAGGTGTTTTATATAACACTCTTCATCCTACATAAAAACTGTGTATGCTTGTGTTATGCTTAAAAGGTTGCTCTGACTAACAAGTTACATGATCTGCTACTAAAACTAAGAAACTAAGAAAGTACAACTAGATTTAATCAGTAACACCTTGTATTACTGTATTTGCATGTATGTGAGCTTTGGGGTTTAACTGGTTTATTCCATGAATATATCTGATTTTGGTCTTGGGTGATAATGAAGGGTTAGCCAGAGTTAGCACTGTGGTATGAATTTCAAGAAATTTTACTTTGACACTTTGAGGGAAATCTCTATTTTCACCTGCCTCTGTGGACAAGTCTGGGATGAGCTTTCCTAGGGTGACAGAGTGGGATTCTGGCTTTTGCTCAAGGACACATGGGCTTGATAGGTTACGTCGTAGGGTTTCAGATGGGTTTGTGTGTTACAAAGTACCTATACCATAGATTTAACACAGAAGTATAAATCCTCTGCAAGGTACCAACAAAACAATGAGAGAGCAATGAAAAGTAAAACAGGAGGAGAACAACAAGAGAAAAGAAAATCAGATTAAAGACAGAGCTGGGCGGAGGTCTCTCTGCTGAACATTATTAAAACGCCTTCATTACTTCTCTATTTTTCACCCCCCTCATAGTTTTGGGCTCTTTCCCTGTCTCGTCATATATCATTCCTCCGTCAGTATAGACACAGAAACACACACACTATCAAATGAGGCATGCACAAACTCATATACACACTGGAAGCCTGCTCTGGATTCAGCATGTGATTTGGACTGGTGTGATTAATGGCATTCTGTGCACCAGTGAGGAGATGAACCAGAAAATAGTACAAACATTATCATAACCTGAAAGACCTAATTACTGCAGTGCACATCTGACAGACGTGTGCGTGCAGACTACTTTGTGTATGTGTGTGTTGGGAAAGGGGATGAGTGGTGGGGGGCAATAAGGACAGGAGATTTATGACCCTGCTATGGAATGTTGTTTTGTGTCCCTGACGTCCCTTTTGTTGTCTTTCACCATTTCGGTGCAAATTAGGAATATGATAATAGCCATATTATATATGATAATTAGTGTGCAGAATGTGTGCACACATGGGTATCTGTATATGCGCACTGTGTATCAGTCTTGTCTGACCAGCTGAGAAAAACATGGTTACGAGAAGAAAAATAAAATGCCACACATCGTATCATAAAAAACATAAACGTGGTCCTTATCCTATATCATGATCAGGATTCGAGAACCAAGTGGTTGTCAAATTTTTGTGACATGTCTCACTTCAAAAGCCAGAAAAAGTTCACGATGAATGCACCACAATAGAAATAACAATGAAAAAAGCACCCAGTCTTAATTTCACTTTTATAGGATATCAGCTGAGCTGTTATGTGGACTGAGTTTGTAATGTGGCCTGGCATAGAATTACATGCCAAAATTGCAACTGTGCTTGATTTTTTGGTAAGTCATAAATGTGAAAATTTATCTGTAAGACAATCTTTTCTGAAACTTAAACAAAATACTCAACTGGGTTGATGAAATAGAATAGAATAGCCATTTATTGTCATTGTACATGTACAATGAAATTGTGGAATTGACTCTTTACTTATGGTAAGACTGAAGAATAATGACGCTGGGGTCCTGCTACCAGAGTCCTGTGGGATGCAGAGAATATATCCATCGCAAGCCAGCTTATTATTCGGGTCTCTCATGGTGCAGAATAATGGATGACACTGGATCAGTTTCTGTACTGGATCAGCGTCACAAGCTTGACAAGACACTAAGTTATGGCTATCTGTTGATCTCTTCCTCTTGCCTTTCTCCTCTTCATGCTCTCTGTCATCCTCACACTATTTCTAACGAAATCCGCCCTCGGGGCCCTGGACACCAGAGCAGAACGTAGGGGAGGAGAAAGGGAGGCACAGATGAGAGGGGAACAGACAGCAGGGACCATCACAGAGGAAAAGAGAAAAAAAGAAAAAGAGAGATCGCTGAATGAGGAACAAGGGAAATAGACTAAGATTTAGAGTTCTGAGTTACTGGACAGGAACTGAGAATGAAACAACTGCAAATAAACTGCAAATAAAAAACAAAGAAACATAAGAAGAGTAAACAGCTATGGTACACATTCCCTTCTCATATTCTATTTACAAATGCGAACCTTTTAAAGTAATGTGGAAATGAATCAGGGATATGTGAGCACTGGTATTTCCCACAAACGTGTCCATTGTGATTTACACATAATGCTGAAATGACAACACAGCTGGGAGAAAAGACCACAAATGTGTTGAATAATTAGCCCTGTGACAAAATATATCAGAACAATGGTTATGTAACGATTCAGAGCAGTGTCATATCAGCTATTCTGGCCAGCAGGTATGTTGTCTCTGCCCATATATAGATGCCGATAGCTAAAATGGCCATTTCAGGTGGATGCTTATACATTACAAATTACAGTTTGAGTTCTAAATAAATAATTTCAAGGTACTTTGGAAAGATATAGAAGGGTTGTGCTGCTTGCCCTGATTTATGTTGCATCTTTGAAATTCTATTATCCTTTAAGGGGGCACTTTGCCAACAGATGGGAAATATTTCAAGTGAATGTGCACATTCAGAAGTACAAAAACAAATGAAGACATTTAAAGGATAAATAAATATCTGCATGTTGTGAATTCAGACCGTCGGCATAAATCAGCTGTGACAAATTCACTGCTGCAGTTTTATGAATATTTAAGCAAAGCATTGATGTACAGAGAAGACGGCAAAGACGTTACAGTATTTGTACATCCCCTCGGTTTATTCCTAAAAAAAGAAAGTATTTGTTCGGAAACTCAAAATGCAATTAAGAAAGCAAAAGCAAAACAAATGCCTTAATTTTCAGCGTTTTGATTTTGACTTCTTTTTACAGAAGCCTTAAAAAAAAAGATACTGCACTTGTGCCGTGCCATTAAAGCATACGTCAGTTTTAGCTGACATCTACTCAACTGACTGAAGCAGAAGAGTTGAATAGACAGAAAAAGTAAAAAATACAACAAGTTAAAGAGAAAACTTGCAATAAAAAAGTCATTAAATTAATTAAAGAATTAATGATTGAAAAAGTATTCTCTTTATTGGATTCGAAATACATGCTAAACAGTGCGCAAAAAAGCAGCGAGATTCTGTGCTTCAGTCTACAACAAAGCACACAGCAGCCTGAAACCAGAAGATCTCTGATCTTTGGTCCATTCAGTTCAACAGCAGTAAAACACACTGTTTATGGTAAATCAAAGAGCTCTTACGTCTGTCGTTCTTTGATTGTAGATAGTAATGAGAAGTTAAGAGAACAAAGCGTAATGGAGAGGGAAAAGCAAGCTCAAGTGTGTGAGTTCTCTTAAACTCACGAGCTGTATTCATTTTCACACAACAAACCTCATAAAAATGTAGAACGCTATAATGCTGCCTTAGTGAACTTAAGCACACAGACATCAAAGGGGTGTTTATCAAGACCCCTCCCTTGGCTTTATACCTTGTTAAGGTTTTTAGTATGCAAAGAACCCAAGGGTTTCCACAGACGTTTGATGTCTGCGATGAGATGGAAAAAGAGATGCTTTTTAACAAATAGCCTGGAATAAGCAGGTGTTTATTGAACACAAAAGTACATTAAACACATTAAGTGAGACGCAATTGTGGGAGACGGTACAGAGATGCAGGTCCTATGCCTAAAGAAAAATATTTTTCAGGCATAGGGTGATAGATGCTGCTATGGCAGCAGTCCTCAATGGTTGAAAACCAAAAAGTTATATTTTCTTTGCAGATTGATGTCATATTATATGTATTTTTTAAAAAACAAAACATTTCGTAGGCTGAAATGTATGTCAGTTACAGTGTCCTGGGTTTTAGAAAACGATTTATTTAGGTAAAATACCTTATGATTTTAAATAATAAGGCCAGCATGGCGGTGCAGTAGTTGGTACTGTTGCTTTGCAACAAAAAATCATGGGTTTAAATCCATGCTGGAGGCTGGAGAACATGGTGTTCTCCCCATGTTTGTCTTCGTTATCTCAAGGTATTCCAGCTTTCCCAATGAAATGCAAGGGTCGGCTTAATTGTTAATTAACGGTCGTCTGTCACTCTGTAATAGGCTGGTGACCTATTGAGGCAGGAAGTTGCTTCTAAGGTTTCTGATGTCAGCTAAGATAGGATGACTCGTGGGTCACCCTGAAAGGCCTTTCTTTCGGTGACATCACTGGTTATGAATATGGCTTCTTGCTGCATGTGAAAATGGACATGTGGTGTGATGGCATATGGAAAGTTTTAGTTGCTTGAGGTTTAAAGTCTGTGCATGAGACTTGGCAGCCCCGTAAAAAAAAGCGGTACACGCGAAACGTTCCATCTTCACATTTACTGGGTGAGCTGTCAAAGCTTACGATAGCTCTGACTCACAAATCAGCACAGCATTTTGGCAACAGTGTAGCCAGAGTCAAGTGTGTCAAACTTGACAAGTGTTTGTATGTGTGTGTGTGTGTGTGTGTGTGTGTGTGTGCAAGCATTTTTGTTTTGAATTTATCAGTTACTGAAAGCAGTGAAATGCTCATTGTAGCAGGCTGTTGAAATATAATCACGTGACTGCATAGACGGTACAATGAAACATTTGAATACAAAAATTGGGTCAGCAAGACCATATTTGCTCCCTCTAATAAAATAATAGGGATCCATTTCCTCTACTCGCTCCACTACTTGGCAGTGTTCATATGCTGGTTTCATTTTTACCTTGCTTCAGTTAGCTCTCACCTCATTGCCTTTTTAATCTGCTTGTTATAAATCTATAAAAACAGTTCTTTATTGCAAACCTCAACGCATTGTGGACGGTAGCAATTTAAGAATGACCGACGCGAGGCAAGGCTCACAGTAACCTAAATGTTACTGTGATTCAGACACAGCAACAAAATCAATTCAAATTGAAGAAGAGAGGTGTGTTCAGGCAGTGAGCCAAGTAGTTAGGAAGGAAGGAAACAGGATGTGAAGACTGCAGATGGATGTGTTTGTGAGTGTCGCACATGGTGTGAACACTGGAGACGGGAGAGGGAGGGAGAAATAAAAAAAAGAGAGAAAGAAAAAGAGAGATGGTTCAGCATAATTACAAGGGTCATTGTATCAGTACAGAGTCAGATGTGCACTGTGTGTGTACTCCAGTGTGTATGTGTGGGTTACATTTGATGAGCTCAAGGTGATCAGGTTTTCCCTGTAGTTCAGTGGAGCGGCTGCAAAGCTGAAAGGCTGTCTGCTCTGTTTGGCTGGCTATCATGCTGCTAGCTCACCGTTTGGCTGGTTTATTCACAGACTTAGATAAGAGAGCACATAAATATCCCAGTGAAATTGTGCCATAATACTGTCAACAATTGCTTAGCGAAATGCCAACATTATCTGCCAAGCACCCAGGAGAAGAAGGAAGAGAGAGATGCATAAAGAAGAGGGAATGAGGAGGTGTGCAGAGAGTTGAGATGTGGGGGAATAAAAAAAAGAGGTTTGGGGAACTGAATCAAAAGGTGACAGTCACAAAAAAAAAGAAAATAGTAAATAAAATGGACTATGTGAGGTGAAAAAAGTGACAGAGTGAATAGGACCGAGTAAAAAAAAGAAAGAAAAAAGAGGACAAGTAGGTGATGAAAGAAAAAAATAACGAAAGAAAAAAAGGTGAGAGACAGAAGCGCGAGAAAGCTGGAGAGACCAGAGAGCTGGCACATCAGAAGCAGCTGTAATTTACATATGCTAACTAAACTTCAGTTTAGGTCACATGATCTTCATGTCAAGGGTCCCTCAACACCTTCTGTCTGACCACAAAACCGCTTTCTGCATCTATCCATCCTTCCACGGTTCAGCCTTTTATCCTCTAAGCTCGCACGCTGTTGTCAGAGTAGGAAATGTGTCCTATAATTCTTTTTTTGTTTGAAGTAACCCTCACGTGCTTCTCTCGGTCTCTCCTTTCCTATAATCATCGTCCCCCTACTGTGCGTCTGATTCTAATGCTGCCATTCTTTATTATCCACCTTAACTTCCTCATCTATCCCCCAATTTCATCTTTTATCTACGATTACCATTTTGTGCCTCACTTTCTTCTCTCCTTTTTCATTCTTCGTGTCCTCAGATGCCTATGTTCCATTCTGTAATACTGTCACGTCTAGGCAACTTTCATCTTATATCCACATCCATCTGGTTTTTATTCATTTTCTACAAGCATCACCATGCTATGTTTGCTTCTTGGTTCATGTTCATTTCTCTCCTCGCTCTTTTTAATTTGTTTTCTCTTGATTATGTAACCATTCACCTCTTTGTTTGGCTGTCATATCGACAGCCTGTGTTTTTCCTGTCCTCGTGTGCTTTTTCTTTATCATCACCTCAATGAATTCCACCCATTTTCTTCCAATTCTCTGCCATCAGCTTACATTGCCTACATCCCTTCCAACTTTTCATTTAATTTCTCTCCTCTGCTTTTTCTTTTAATTATCCCATTTTTTTTCAGCTACAGTATCCCCAGAGTGTGTTTTCATTCTTTTCTTTATCCCCCGTTTCATCATCCTCTCCATTTTCCTCGTCTTTGCCAGACCTCGTAGTCCAAAACTGAAAGTTTAGCCAAGGACCGATCTGCCAAAATACCTACTGCACTGGCCTAAATACAAACAAATCTACATACACATAAATGCACACACCCCTAACATGCGTGGGCACACACATACACACACAAGCAGGTTCACAGATTTTCATGCATATGAGCAAACAGACACAAACACACACACCCCAAGCTTCCTCGACCCGTTGCTGGTTTGTGAGCCATCTGTTCATTTATTTCAGAGAACAAACACACCTGACAGTACTGAGGAGCTGCTAAGTCCATTTCACTGTTCACTGAACAGCACAATTGAGTCGACTAGATGGAGGGATAAGCTGGAACAAAAACTTAACGCACCCTGAGGGGAATTGGAGATCGAGAACCACTGTTCCTGTCCGAGGCCATTTCTCTGAGAATCAGAAAACTGTATCTCTCAGTTGCTGTCATCTAACAAGATTCAGTACTGTGCTACTATATCACCCAGAGTTAATAGGACTTTGGATTTCCTGAGGCTTGAGACATGAAGGACAAAGTTCAGTAAAATCACATAGTGGCCTATACCGTGCATGGTACACTGTAAACTTTTTCTTTAAAAGGAATCCTATGGTGCTCAATAAAAATGGAAATATTATACAGTAAAGATGTGCACAGTCAGGTGTTTCCAATGTTTGCTACCTGCATGTCATCAACTCCGTATGCATGAATATCTTTCAGTAAAGTAATAAGACCCACTTCCTCACAATGTATCCTAAATTAATTTTCAAAGATCTATTTTGCATGATCAAATAACCAGAATATGTAATTCCATACAGGTGTTAATTGTTCAGTGGCTTGCAAAACACTGGTGCTTAAATCACCTTCATAACATTCACTGCTATAGATTCTGTTTCACTTTTATTTTCTTATAGTAGATGGGGAAAAAAGTCATGGGTGGACAACTAAAATAACTTTTACGTGTTCAGGTCATATAATTATGCTATATATACACATACACTACATAATATGATAATTATGAAGAAAAACAATTCTGACTTCAGTTAATTTTGCGAAGCACTTTAGCAATTTGAGCCAATGTGGAATCAGCCACACTGCTGATTCTGCATGCAGAGCCATGTGCTTTGGATGAGGAGCTATACCTGAAGAACTATACCTCGACACTTATAAGCAGTATAACGATGAAATATTGCTGGTCTCATATTTACGCATTAAAGTTCTGCAGCTCTGTAGAGGCTCCCCAGAATAGGTCTGTGCTTTAACAGTGCTGCTAGACTTCTAAATAAAATTCATCTCAATTTTGGGATCTATAAAGCAGCACCTGTGCAGTGTCTTTTGCAAAGTGGGAGATTCCAAAATCAGACTACAGTGACTTGACAACTGACAACAGTAAATTCTCTCACCTGAGGATGATTTCAGCAGCGGAGGAAGAAACACGAGCCAAATCCGGAACCAGCGAGTGCATGAGAGAAGAACAGAGAGAGAGAGACAAGATGGCATTTTGTTAGATTACATGTATCAAATACTGCATTCCATACAGGTTGATTTTATTTCCTTATTCTTTATATATTTTATTTCTCAGGACATTACCATTTCTGGATTTGCAAAATAATGCAGTATAACGAGAACATGTACTGTATAGACGAAATTGGAAATTCAAAGATAGCTACATTTATAGGCATGAGCTGGAAGCAAAGGCTAAATGTGCTCACTGTTTTATGTTCACCATGATGGGGAATGACCCTATGAGGCAATTTCTTGTTTGAACCAATCAGGGGTGATGAGACACAGGAGCACTAGAATAGACCATAATTGCTCCGTCTGGCTTGTGTCAGACTGAAACATGTTTGTGTGTGCATTTGTTTCTGCTTGTCTGCATGTGAGATAAGAGTGCTATATGGAGTGAGAGGTAAATGCATTAAAAAAAACCATAATGTTAAAAAGCAAAGTGACAAAGAGAAATGTGGAGGACTGAAGTGACAAAGAAACACACACAAAGATAATTTTTTTAGTGTCTGAAGTGAGACAAATGGGTTATATATCCAAACCAGAAACTCACAGTGGACTGAGAAATGTACTTGTCTCCCCTCATCCTGAATATTTACTTTTTCCATCTCTTCAAAATATTTCACACTTAATGTCATTGCGCCCTCTCCCACTCTTCATACCTCTCTTGGCATTCACTTCCAGTCCCGCTTTTGTTTCAGCTTATTCGCCGTCTCTCAGTTTACTACAACATTCACTTCTCTCTGTGACTCACTGTCTGTGTCTTTCAGGTACTCATTCAAATAGTAATCTACATTCCCAAAAACTTGTGGTAGCTCCAAGTGCAGCAAAGAATTATTTACATTTCCCCCAGGATAGCACCGCTTATCGATTTTGGCCCTGCTTGAGTTTGTTCGGAAAGTCTTGCGAAGCCTTATCATTACAGTCTTTTATGTGTACTTGTGTGCATGTGAGAAAGTGAGTGTGTGTGTGTGTGTGTGTGTGTGTGTGTGTGTGTGCGCGTGTGGGGTGGGGGGGTGA
>VUQG01022420.1:0-10936 GCA_015106755.1 Etia nguti | reverse complement strand
GGAAGAGGGGGAAGGGGGGGGGGGGGAGGGGGGGGGGGGAAAAAAAAAGAAAAGGGGGGGGGGGGGGGGGGGGGGGGGGGGGGGGGGGGGCATAAGCGTGATCTTTGAAGAAGAGCAGTGTCCCTTGGTGACTCTTGCTCCTCTTCTCCTTCGCCTTTACTGCCAGATTAAACGACGTTGGCACAGAGCAATGGGAGGATGGAACAGGAGCAGAGGGGAGAGGGAAGCAGGAGGTTGTAAGAAGGCCCGGCACCCTGCTGTGACCCCATCAATCAAAACATACATAGAAACGCACACAGGGGTTTATCCCTCCCACCACTAATGAGCTATTTACTCAGAGGGTTGTTTGTGCACAGCAATTGAACTCTGCCAAAACGCACAACAGCAAATTCTTATGCAGATGCACCCAAAGGAGCCTGCACAGCAAGGTGTGCTCAAAAATCAAAAGATATAATAAAATAACATCAATAACTAAAATACAAATAAGTTGACATCTAGACTTCAAGTTTTTATGTGAAATCTGCATGTGGGCTGCAAATATAATCAAATGATATGTATCTAGGCTGCAAATATCTTTGAAAGTACAAATGAATGCATACACACACACGAACACACTCATGGATACTGCAATTTCTGGGTGGTGCTGTCTGTTTACTGTGCACTGTATAGATCGTATACTGAATATACCCTTTGTATGTTTGTGAGAGACATACATGCTCGTTTAAATCCTCCTCCATCCTCCACCTGTTCAGAGCTCCATTTGTATAATTGGTGAGCAGCTGGCTGACAGCTATACTATGTGGACACACTGTGTCCTTATATTGCTCACTACTGACAGTAAAATAATAGCAGAGGAGCCATTATGGCAGCAGTATGCTCATCTGCTTTTCTGTCTCCGCATAGTATATGTATCGCCCTTCATTCAATTCATTAAAAAAAAAAAAACTAATTTGCTTGATGACTTTTCATGCAAATCTCTGCACTGTTCTCGCTAATGAAGCACAATGCACAACAATGAAGCACTAACAATGATTAAAACAGACTTAATACTGCCCCACAGAATAACATGATTATCTATAGAGGTAATAGAATACATTTATTTCCTTATATCTGCATTTCTACATAGTTGTTTTCACTCTTCATCTCACCTTCATCCTCAGTAAACATGGATGTTGCTCTTTTTTTTTTAACAGAAATACTCACAGCTATGCTAGACTCTTTGGCTCTCAGTTCATAAAGTTAAAGATATACTAAGATTATGTTAATTCTGTGGTTTCACACACCCACACATAGACACACATAAGTGAATACATTCATATATGCAAAAAAATGAACACCTCAGAAAAAGGAAAAAAGAAATTGTTCTTCTCTACACACTCTGCTATGTTTTACAGTGGCATTTAAATCATCTCCACAAACACAAAAAGAGCTCAGGTCTTATGCACCTTTAATGATGCATGGCCAGCTAAGAGAAACCCTTACTGAGTATTATAGTAGCATTTTATGAAGAGGTCAGCTCATTGACCTAAAGTTGTAGCTCTGCCATGTTAAACAGCAACAGTTCCACCTCCGATTATGCAAATGTATTCTTATGCTAATGAAAACATAGTTGTTGTAATTTTGTTGGTTAACATATAAAATCTTCACACAAGTATAATAGAGAGCTGCCTGGGAAAACAACATCAAGAGACATTTGAAAGGCAGACACAAACAAACAAACACTAAAATATTCAGCAAAAAAAAAAGAAAATACACAACTTTCCAACACATAAAGACAGTGACTTTGACAAATGGCAAAACCAGGACAGCAGCTTGAGCCAGAACACACAGACAAACCCACTGTTATTGTGTGTGTGTGTTTCAGAGGAAAAGGGCTTTGGCCTGGATAAAAACTGAAGTACCCAGTCAGCAACATGACAAACCAATCTACTGGTTCTGCTTTGAAAACCTGACAGGACCACACACACACACACACACACACACACACACACACACACACACTTTTGACTTTCCATTGTTCCTGATCTGTTTGTGGTTATGAATGCATACCCATGCTGTCCCTACACAAAGCATGGCTTTGAAAGAACTCAATTTCAAGAAGAACTTTTTATTCACACTCTTCTGCCACTGATGCACAATGGCATACAATGATCAATAATACAACTCACTCACAGGGTCAAGAATTACTATAGTCACTGTCTTTTTGAAATCTATTGGACCTAAAGGATGACTGATGGCATGTCTAAGGGGGGGAAAAAAACCTACACAAAAGCACAAAAAAGCAGGAATAAAAACAAAAAGCCAACATTCAATCACTCAAAGTGGACATACAAAAGACAGTAATATTACCCTTTCAGTTTTAAACTTATCGCTGGCAGCCTCGTGTACATATTTGCCGATGTTTTTTTATGTAGGGATGCTGTTATCCAGTCAAGGGTGAAAAGAATGTAAACCCAGAAAAGCTTTGAAAGCACTGTGCATCAGAGAAGTTGAAAGCCTTAATGGACACTCAGACTCTCAAGGTGACCAAGAGAGACAAGGAGTCGGAGCAACAGAGAAATATAGCAAAGATGGAGAAGTCAACAACCAGGCAGACATAAACAGAGAGGGACGGATGCTTGAAGAAAACCAGAGAGAGAGACAGGGAGAGAAAAAGAGAAAGAAAGATTAACCGAGCACCCTAAATAACGCACACAACTCGAATATGTAACTGACAAAGTGCATTTCCATCCTAAGATTATCATGTCAGCTTCCACTGTCGCGGTGACTCACTGTGCCGTTTAAGTACTTACAGAAAAGTTCAATAAAGTAGGACCACGTTGCTACTGCACCCCCACTCAGTTTCATTTAGAGCTATTTCCACATGAATTAATCTGTATACCAAGAATCAATTGAGAAACAACAGTCCACATTTATTCATTTAAGTCTATAGTCCGTGTTCGGCTCTGACTAACAAAGTGAGTTTTTGACAAAGTTGATTATAGAGTTTTCTGTCAGGACCGTTACATGCGTCTAAATAACAGACATGTTTTGACCAAAATGTATACTGCTGAGCAATGGCAGAAGATTTAATGTGGAGGAAAAAGGTTAAAACAGAGGCCAAGACCATGTGGAAATATAAACTGAAATACAGTATATAAAGCAATATATAAATATACAATATATAAAGCAAAAGCAGAGCTTTTACAATTCCAAAATGCTTGAAAGTCATACTTTACTCTTCAACACAGACTGAACACTGTTAGGTAAGCTTTCTGGTCATTTTGAAGAAGTCTTCAGGAATAGTTCTCCAGACCTCTTGAAGAGCATTCAAAGCATTCAGAGCCTTTTATTCTGTTCGCTGTTAGGATGATCTCACACTAGATCCTTTATTATCTTCTTAACTAGGAGCATGCCCACTTGCTTTCAAGTCTTTGAATAAATTATGGTAATGTTATGTTATTTTATCTTTTAAAGAAACAAAGATGCTAAGATAAATACATTTGCTGAAATCAGACAGAGGTCAAGAGGTCATTTTAAGTTTTCAAATAGCAGTTTTTAAATAACTTTATAATCAGTGATGTGATAATTAAGCCGAAGCCCTCAATAAGTTCTATATAAAAATCTCATATCATAATGTTTTCCTGTCGAGTTGCACTTATTTGTATGGAGGAACATCCCTACCCGAGAAGTCCAATTTGTCTGACAAGTGTGATCGGTGCATGTTGTGTCCTGGCATGGTTAGGCAAACCATGCCCTGGCCTGCTTGAATAGGTGTGCCTTGTGCATGGTTCAGTCGTACTCATCCCCTTCATGCATGATCGCTATCCATGCCCTACAACAGTTCTCCAGTGCAGTAATAGCTGCCTCCCTTAAACCCACTACAATAAGTACACAACAATTCTGTAAGTTAGGTGAGAGGTACAGTCAACGATTCACTGCTTCCAAGAACTGTCCCAGTTTAGCTACATATGCTTTAAATTATGAACCTCATTCTCTACAAGAGCCCATTTGAAAGCACAAATTTTGACTTTCTGTCTCTATGTTATGGAACATAGTCCCATTAACATAAATATGAGCAGAATACCAATATATTTTATTGTGGATGTACACATCTATATTTACATTGTGGCTTTTTCACCAGTATTTACACTCCCACTGGATTTTAAGTATGCTTAATGAAATAACCTATTTTCGAAAACGGCAAAAGTGACCTGAGTCGGGACATGACAGTCTTCAGTGAAATTAGTCCAAACCCATTTCGTCATGATGTGGTGTGCAGCTTCCTTTTTTCCCCCCCAAATGATTCAGGTCACTCCAAACAGCACTTTGAGTACACATTTGACATCACTTTACATTCTCTAACCTACTTTCCAGACCTTCACCTTGTTCATCCAAAGAAGCTGCAAAAGAAATGTCTAAAAATGGCTGTCTACTTCAAAACATCATCTTCCTAATTGCAGTTCGACTTGACAGATCGTGTGCAATTTTCCATGTCAAGGAAGGGCACATTGTTACCACCGCATTCGCAAAATAAGTATTACTAAGAGGTAAGGGGGTGAAAGAAATACAGAAAGGGTTTTCTCCTGGAGACACACACAACACATGTGATTTGTGTTTGTATGCCTCAAGGGACAAATCAGTCATTTTTTGCTGCTGAAAATGAGTGTGCATAGTAAAGGTCCATTTGTACATTCAGCTTACAGACTGCTCGAAAGGATATTTTTCCTAAAAGAATTTTAACTGCGTTCAGAAGTGTTTAAATCGCACTATGCAGTTCCTAGATTACCCAGGCAGTAATGTAAAACCATTTTGACAAAGTCAATACAACAACATGCTTATGATGCAATATGTCACATGAACAGCTGCAAATATAAGGCAGGGATTTGATAGAGAAGTAGTCTCAAAAGCTGTCCTCTATCTCACGACAACCAACGCTAGAGGCAAAACAGGACACCTTCCCTCAGCTCATCCATTTAACATGAGATGTAAATAATTGCTGAAAGATTTTACAGGGGGCCAGATTGTGTGCACGGTTGTGAGAGAAAGTGCATTTTATGGGTGGAAGTGTGAAGGAGATCATTTTAGAGAGAGAATATGTATGAGTGTGTCTATGAATGAAATCATGAAAAGTAATGAGAAAGACATAAGGACAAGGTTAGTGTGATTCAAATGTGAGGGACTGCAGAGGGAGACAATAGTGAAATGAAAACAAGGTGCTTATGTTTTTTTTTTTCTTTCAGGTAAAAAAGTTAACATGAAGAGTAGCTTTGTAGAATGAAAAAGACCAAATAAGCAAGGACAAGCTAACAAACGGTAGGAGATGTAGGTCAAAATATGCCAATAAAGTCTGTTGAAATTACTTGTGCTGACAGCAAAAGACTACAGAGACTAGGAAAGAGAAATAAGAGAGATTGAAAGAGGGTGAAGAAAAGGGGAAAAAGGGGAAAGAGACAGTAGTTCTTTCCTGGGGCAGCCAGCACGCGTTCTATGCCTCGAGGTAGATGAAGGGCCAAGACCTTTATGAAAGGGCCTGTTGTCACGCTCATGCACACACATGCACACACACACAGACACACATTGAACTTCCTAGACATTAGAGGGAGGTGCTGAAAGGGCCCAAGGGCCAGGGGCTTGAAAGTTCATGTAATCTGTCTTGGTATATTTGTGCGTGCCTCTGCGTGTGTGTGTGTGTGTGCGTGTATTTCTAATACTCCAGTTCAACTGCCATATCAGTAATTCAAAGTGTCTTGCACCAGAGTGCAAACCAAACTTTACACGAGTCACACAAAAAGCACAGTTTTATATGATATAACGTGAGTGTAAAGTCATTCAGAGCAACAGTTTTGTAGCTGTTGGCAAAGTGTGCACGTTTAAAAATTCAATTTATAAAGAAGCAAAAAACTACATAAAGAGAATTCCTTGATTCATTCAGCAGCATTCACAGCAGAAACTCTTACTTTACATAACCGTCTCACACTAGATGTTTTTCTCATAAAATATTAGTCAGAAGTGAGCCTCTGTAAAAGGCTGACTTCTTCCAACAAACAACAGATCTTACACTGAACAACACAGTCAGGTGAACATGCTGTTAGTGCTTCAGACAGACTGAATCAAAGTTTTAAAATGGTAGACTGTGAACAAACTACACTAAAAAAACAAAAAGAAAAGAAAATGCATGCCCATATATGTACAGAGTTGACTAAACTTGGCAGGATTTAGCTCTGGAGAGGTACATAGAACCCACTCACAAACAAGTTTTGATGTGTTAAATTGAGCATTTTGCAGCTCTTAAGTGGAAGCTGAAGGTTATCAGGTACCACTGAAGCACACAGACATTTCTGAACAGGTGGATGTGGTGCTGTAGAGCTAAACTTACACTAGCTAAGGGGCTGCATATATGTAGAAAACAGTCTGTAACCTATGCTTTGGTTTTGTTAGATGTCACTTCACTTGTGTGCAGTCATTTTGCACCAAGGGAGTTGGCAGTGTTTGACTGCTATTCAGAGAGGTCTAAAAGCTAGTAGAGGTGACACCACTGCCCCTTGTACCTCTAAATATTACATCAGCCTCATGCCTGTGGGAAACATCTTTTAGAGTGCTTTAGCAGTGCTATTTATGTCTTACTTTCTTCCCTCTTGCTGCTTTCTCTCGAGCATATTCTATTTATCCCTCTGCATTAACTCATCACTCTCCCGACTATTTTTTCAATGTATTTTTTTTAATCATCAAAACCTCCCACATGACCGTTCCCACAGGTAACTAGAAACATCGCATCCACTTAGTTAAAGTTTTTTTAAACAAAAAAAGGAAGAAATGTTGAATAAATTCAAAGTACCTGAAAATTAAATCAATTTTACCATTGTCCTCTTTTAATTACTGGAAACAGTTGGTTACTATGTTGCCAATATGTCATCTTGCTTTTGCAAGCAGATCAAAGCAGTGACTGTACGCTAAACACTTTCAAGCATCCTGAAAGGAATGCTGTCTCACTTTGGAGCATTTTCATCCACAATAAACTAAACCAGATAAAATCTGAGTAGTTAAGGCATGGAGCAAAGTTAACATTTAACCTATAACTATTAGTATTCAGAGACTATTTTCACATTTGCAGAACCTGCATAGCATTCGGTAAATAAATCCACAAAGCTCTTCAGTTCAGCTGAAAGCAGCTGTTGTGTAATCTCACACACGGTGAAGGCGGCATTAATATAAGTAAAAAGTGTGTTCTCTCATGGCATTTCAAAACAGAGATCTGGCTTTGGCCACTTTTTTTAAATTAATAGTGTTTCGGTTAAAAAAAAAAAACACACACACACATACTGACTTCAAACCTCGATTTGGACTGCTACATGTGGCAGAAAGTCTAAGAGAGACTCCGTCAGTTTCAAGTTCAAAAATACTCAGCTACAACTCTTTCCAGTGCAAACTGAACAGAATCTCAATTGAGCCACCCGGCCCCTAGTCTGCAAACCCACTTCCGTCCCTTCAGCTCAGTGAGAATGGATGTTAATGACGCCTCCTGTATGAACACACAAGATAATGAGCACATTTATATACAACTACTGCGAATGCTGAAAGAACAGTACTCTAATTGGGCTTTCAGTGGGTGACTGCAACACAAGTCAATGTGCAACGAAAGCACTAAAATTTGTAGTTCAAGTTAAAAAGCAGTCAGAGGCTTTAAAGAAAAATAAAATTGAAGTAAAAGGTCTCTATACAACAGGCGCTTGATGTTATCATTTAAAGACCACACTGGCTTTGACCACACAGAATAATGGCACCTCATGTCCCACCACCAAATAATAAAGTCACCGGGTTTGCAAACGTACGTAATTGGCCTCAAAGCAATCAACCCCAATTACCTAGCACCATAATTGGCTTCAGAGCAATCAACAACACAGCTATCATTACATTTAAGCAGGCACCAGCATGCCCATGACAGTGCTTATCTCCACAGTTAATCTGCCAGTTTGGTTACAGCTTTGACTCTGATGAATGGATAAGAACAGCTGTAATTAATACACCCAATGCATTGCTTTGTATTGTATGGGTGTAACTGTCTAATAAATAAAACGTACATTTGTCAAACAATGTATCATTAAATGAAATGAAATGGTTAAGTTACAGTTTGTGGAGCTATCTCATGGATTATAGTAAATGGGTTTATGGTCACTCTAAATCTGCCAGCCTTTTATACTGTCAGTGTGTCTGGACCTTTTCAAATCATCCTTCTCTCTTCACAATTGTCTTTCCCAATTTTCTTCTTGTCTGCATTTCATAGTTCTTCGCTGGTACCAGAATGTCCAACATTTCCATCTGCCATAAAAGACTGATTTGCAAAAGACTGGCGTGGACACAGGGTTTACATGCCAAATGCACCAAAAAATAAAAAATAAAAAGAATCATCACATAGAATTGAATACATATCTGTGCGCAGCTACACCAACCATTCTATCTAGGAAAGTTTAACTTCACTGAAAAACTAACTTCAAGCAGTTGGTCAACTATAATATGGGCGAGAGACCTCAATTAAAAATATATACGTAAATGTATCGCATTTTTGATGCTAAAAATAGTGAAAAAGTCAGCGCTTTCTAAAAGTAGTATTCATGGCATAAGTTTATTAGACAAGTATACCATAATGAAGTAGTAGGAAAATGCATTCTTAGTCTGCGATCACAATGACAGCTGGTAAGTTGGTTAGCCAGAACTATGATGGATTTCATCAGAGAGGTTTGTGTTGAAGACTTTATCTAATTTCAACAAACAATTATTTCAACACTTTATTTTGTAAAATCATAGAACTATTCTTGCCAGTATTATTCTTTTCTACTAGATGGCTTTTGTTTTTGTGTCCGTTTTAGATGCTGCCATTTAGACTTTCCTTCCCAACAGATGACATCTCTAGGGAATTTCAACCTCATGGAGTGTTCAGAAACTAGAAAAATCGCATAGAAAACGTACACATTATCAAATGAAAACAGACCAGTGATTCAATCATCCCCAAATGCGGTCCAAATTAAATACTCAGGTAATAAGTAGAAACACATAATTAACTTTTTCAAAAGAAAAACGCCACAATTTTCTGAAAAGCTTTCAGTTTTTCTGTCGGAATTTTTATGGAACCAACTACTATCTTCAAAGTGGAATCATGGATCTTTGTTTTAAGCTTCTTTTCTCTTTTCTAATTGTAAAGTGGTTTGGAATATCTTTGATGTTTGTCTCTGGGAGAATACAGGGAAACCTCAAACCACTAGACAAAAAACAAAAAAAAAAAAAAAAAAAAATACAAAGTAATTTACTGAGAATTATTTCTTGACTCTCAAGAGTGTGGAGTGGGAAGGAGTGGGAAAGAGAGGGAAGAAAATGGGGGGGTGGGGGAAGATGAGAAAAAGAAAAAATTATAAATAACACAGGGAAATATTTGATTTTTGACGAACATCCAGCAGTGAATGTTGCTTTTTCTTGCTTATTTTAAGCAAAACAAAAAGAAGACTGAAAAATAAAAGATCTTTAAATAGAATAGTTTATAAATAATTTCATAACACCAGAAGGTAATCCATTAAGTAATCTGTAACCACTGCAATTGTTAAAATTACAGGCGACTTTTATCTCATTATGAAAATGTTATCCACCAAGGAATTAAGAAAATTTAAACAATACAAAAACAGCATTAGAAACGGCTAATAAATCCGTATGAATCAACGTTTAAGCAGCCTCTGTCTCTCCGTCACGGAACATCTTATGGGTGATGTAAAACTCAGCAAGAGAAGAAAGGGAGAGTTACTCCATTGTTGGAAACAAGCTAAAGAAAAAAGTACTTGATTTGCTGTTGGAAAAAAAAAATATATCTGTTGCATTTTCCGAAGGCATGGTAGGTTTTGTTTTTTTAAACAAACTCAAAAGAGCACTCCTTTCTTTTTTGCTTGTCCTCTTGTTCTATTATTCACTCACTCGTTAGTTTGCTGTACTCTGTCTCCTGCTGTATTGCTCAGGCTCTGTCTGTATTCCCACGACACTCCGAAAATACAGTAGTAGTAGTTTCTGTTTTTCCTTCATTCCTATTGTTTCCCAAGTGTCTCAGCCATGTAATACCAAACGCTAATACTGAAGCATAAACTCAGTGAGATAAAAAAGTGCAATAATTGTCTGAGACACATTGTGCTGGTATGATATCTGTTGTGGGGGCATACTATTAGTTCTTGGTCAGCAGTTTACGTACTTACTACATTACAACAACCTTTTAAAACACTTCTGCAATAATGCAATAAAACTATGTGTTACAAAAACATTCAGTTTTAACCTTAGCTGAAGCATTTTTTAGTCTAACGATTTAAAGCTTTCTTATGCTTTAAAATTTTTCTCTTTTTCTCTTTTTTGGAACAATCGCATCAATGACATCAAAGTGATCATTGGTGAGTAATAGAAGTTGTCTGACATTATACAAAAAAATAGTTGTTGCTAATCAAATAGACCTGCCAAGGTAGGCTGTCACTGTTTCTAACTAGTTGCTAGTACACGTTTCTTCAATTCAACAATTAAAAAAATTGTCTGAGTCACAAATAGTTGCCTTTCCAGTTAGGGCTGTTCGGTATAACGATATATATCGGATGACGATATAAAAACATCTATCGTTTCATTTTACGCTATCGTTTGTTTCGTGGTGTCGCAAAATAAACTGTTTACGGCAATATTTTTCATCGTTTCGATGGTCACTGTAGTGGCTATATTAATTTCTTAAAGTTCTCTCTTTCTGTTATATTTAATATAACCACACTACGGACGGACAAGCGCCTGTTTTTATGCGTTGTCGTTAGCAACAACGACGGTAAAACCATCGCATGTCCGCTTGTATATTTTCCACATAAACCTTTCACAATAAAGCTCAAGATCCTGTTGAGACTTTTCAAAATAAACTGAATCACGTGAAAGAGTATGCAGAGTATTTACGGAT
>VUQG01022419.1:16637-28927 GCA_015106755.1 Etia nguti | reverse complement strand
GTTCAGCAGGATGATTCTAGTCGACCTCGTAGATAGTGGTAGTGGGACTCCATGTTAACTATGTAACGTCCGAAAAAAAAGGAAGAGAAAATAGCGAGGAATATATAGGAACAGTCAACCGTAGGCAGCTGCTTGAGGTGTGGAATAAAACAAATCCACAACCAAGTGAGACGACGGATGGGAACCAGCTCTCACTAGTCATCAGTCGCAGGGGTTAAGTCCAGCGACTCAATGAAGCCTTCCACCTCAGCCGCATCTCTAAAGATCTTAGTGGATCCACGGTGGATCACCTTCAGCAGAGCAGGGTAAATCTGCCTATAGTTAGCTCCAATGGACCTAAGGCGCTTCTTTACCTCATCAAAACTTTTCCGTTTACGTACAACCGCGGCTGAGTAATCCTGGAAAATCATCACTATGGCGTTCCCATGCTTCAAGGTCTGGTTGTCCCTGCTTATCGCCCATGCTGCGTTCATAATCCGCTGTTTGTCTTGATAATTGTGCAGTCTCACCAGTGCCGGACGTGCTCCCTGTCCAGAGGACGGGGCTTGCGCTGCTATACGGTGCGCTCTTTCTACTTTAACTCGACGAGCTTTTGTTTTGATATTGAGAAGCTCAGGCAGCCAACACTCAAAAAAACGTATAGGGTCGCTACCTTCTGCACCCTCCGGGAGGCCAACGATACGAATATTTTTCCTCCTCCCTCTATTTTCCAGATCATCAGCGCGCTCCACTAGCTCCTTTACCCGTTTCTCCAGTGACTGGAGCTTATCCAGCGCCGGGTTGGTGGCGTCCTCCAAAACCGAGATCCGGGCCGCCGCTTCCTTTATCCATGTCTCGTGGTCCTCCAACTGCTTTCCTTGCGCTTGTAGAAGCAGAGAGACCGGTCCAAGTTTATCTTCAATAACTTTGGTGAGGTTCACAGTTACTTCCCGAATCACCTCGCGTACCGCTAGTTCCGATCTGATATCCAACTCTGCGTCGGCTCCCATGCTAGTCCCCTCATTAGCTTCTCCGCTCTGTAGGTTGGGGCCCACCGCGGTGTCAGGCACTACAGCTTTCCTTCGCGGCATATTGTCGGACTGTTTCAAAAAGTAGTTGCTGATGCTCATCCCAAACGTACAAATAGTTGTTATCCGTGTTATAGCTTTAACTGCGGGTTATCAGTGTAGATTCAGCGAACTGGCGTGCTATCCCTCTCTGGTACAACCTTACTTCAAGCCGCCATCTTGAAAACCCCTTCCTGCATGTTGTTAATGTTTAGCTTAAATCATCACTAATGAGTAAAGAGACTAGAGGTTGGCATCTTGAGTAATTAGATGACAGAAGCAAGCACAAGTTGTAAACATGGGGATCTTTCCATCATTGCCTTCCCACCTACATGATGAAAATGCTTCCCTTACACAGTTAAGCTCTATATTATTCAGGTCCTGTCATCCCCATATATGACTGTGGGTAACTGACATCATTGCCATTGGAGCAGGGACTTAACATACACTCCATAAGACAAAACTTTCTGCTTGCCATAACATATACTGTGCAGCACAAGCTCAGACAACTATGCATATACAAATATGTAGTGGCGCAGATTATATTTAATATATATCTAATAATAATCCTAATATTGATTTAATACATATAATATTTATAAGTTAACATCGATCCCCAAGATAATTATCCATAGCCATAACAATACTGTGTTACCCAACTTTAAACATATGCCAAGGCAGCTCACTCTCTTGGCAATATTCACTTTTAAGGGGATAGTATTGTATTTTGTATATAAACATTAAGTAGGTAATGAGTATAATAATATTATAAATGTATTTCTCACTGATTAGGCAGCTCATTCTCTTGCTCTTGAGAATGCTTTCTTTAAAGATATAACACATCTTGCGGTCGACTTGAATGAAAGGCAGATGTGAAATGTGAAAGTGAGATCACAGGTCAAATGTGACGTGATATATGGATGCAGACCATAATGTGATGTTTACAATCCCCATATACCAGCATCATCTCCTAAATGTTACCAATACAAACAAAGGGAGTAAAATGTTCAGCATAGTTTTAAAGATAAAAGACATTTTGTGAAAGTTTGACCTTGAAGAGGAGGTCAGAAGTCAATTGTGACATATTTAAAATCTTTCTACGATATACACCACATAGTTTCTAAGTAATATGGCTTTTTTCGATTTCTGACCAATAAATCATTAAGTTGACCTTTTTTGATGTTAACATGACCCCACTCTGCACCCCTACAAACTTTTATCAAAATGAATTGACAACTTTCTGAGCTCTGATGTTTACAAAGAATAACACGCTACTGAAAACAACCTCATTGGCAGATATAACAAAGTCTTTATTTATGGCAGTGCTAAGGACTGTAAACCAGGGAACAAAGTTTTTTTTTGCTTGGGAAATTTTTTAGTTACTTTTTCATTTTCTGTTTATGTTATGTGATGAGTTAAGTTTGTTATGTACTACCTTTGTTGAACAGGATTTCCCTGGAATCTCAGGTTTCTTTCTGATGCTTCCGATGTTGGATTGAAGCCTAAAGAGTTCTTTCTTGATTAAAAAAAAGGTTTCATTTTTTTTCAAGGTTCCATGTCCTCCCAAAACATAACCTATTGTATCAACACTATTA
This sequence comes from Etia nguti, assembly GCA_015106755.1. Classification (NCBI taxonomy): domain Eukaryota; kingdom Metazoa; phylum Chordata; class Actinopteri; order Cichliformes; family Cichlidae; genus Etia; species Etia nguti. The sequence continues at coordinate 26,286 of VUQG01022419.1, read as the reverse complement.
AGAAAAATGTGCACTCTTAATGATAACGCCAGGTGAGCAGGATGAACAGGGACCTCTTCTGTCTTCACTCTTTAGCTCCCCTTTTTCTATTTCTTCTTTTTCTGTCTCCTCCCAATCACATTTATTTCTCATCCTTTACCTTGTTCATTTGTTTCCCTGTTTTCTTTTCATTTTAGTTTTCATCACTCTATTTCTTGCAGTGTTGAATTTTAGCTTATGCTTCTTTGCTAAATGTGTCAGAGGTCTCACTCGTTTCTGTCTTTCTTTCTGTCTTCTTCTCCTTCCGTCCTCTCCTCACCCTTCCAACCTGGCGGCTCAGTGGCATATTAACGGGCCTATCGGTGTTCGCGTCGGCATCTGGTGCTCTGACACAAATTGGGAATTAACTGGAATTGATGTCCTGTGTCTCGCCTCTGAACTATCCTGGCCTTATGAAGAATTTATGACATAGCAAACACACGCACATACACAACCTGAATGATGAAGAAATAAAGAGGTTGTAAATTAGCTTTCATCTTTTCTGTCGTGCTTTTTGGCAGCAAGTTTTTTGGGGTTTTTTTTGCAGCTGTTCAAGGTCAAACTATATGTGTATGGATATTTACAGTACATACACTGGATACTATAAACATAATGTGGAGGCAGAGCTGGCAGGAATGAAATGAGCTTGAGCTTAAGCTTGAGAATCAAGCTTCGCAGCTCTTTAGCAAACAAACAAATATTTGGAGATCTGCTGGTCATCTTGCCTTGTGATATGAGTATATTCACCGCAACTACCTGCAGAAAAAAGAAAATGTTTTAGGAAAAAGGTGTTTTTACCTGCTGTCTTGGGAAAATGTACTTTATGTCTCTTAAATTACATCCTTGATGACAGCTGATCCTCCTTGCATATGAGCTATCTTGCTCTCGTTTCTCTTTCTTTTTCTTGTTCTCTCCGTCAAAGTAAGAAGACATTCATGATCTTAGCATAAAGCTAACTGTGCACTTGACTGTTTGGGTGTCCTTTGTTGCAGTTGTTCATTGTCTAATGGGGTGGTTTTACCTGCCAGAGTTCAGCTAAAGTGGTTCCTCCTATACTAACGACTCTGTACCTTTTGTATCGACAAATATATATGCAAATTAACAACAGGGACCCACGTTGGGCTTGTTCAGGAGCAGCTCTGTGTTCTGTTATTCCTGCCATGGCTGCTTGTTACAGACATATTGGAAACTTCAAGATAACAGCTATCTGATCCTTGAAATTTTTCCAAACAATGCATTATGAACCCTGAAGAAGACAAGATAGAAAGTACAGCTTCCACTGCAGAAACCAAAAGGTATGAAAAGAGCATTACTTCTGGTTTGCCAGCTATTTGAAAACATGGAAGCATGTAGCAATTTTGTTTGTAGTATTTTACACGCTGAGAATGATGTAGTATAAAACCAAACCTTTTGTATTGTATGTAATCTTCCTGCCATCTGAGACTCAACTTTTTGCTTACTGTTAGTTTAAAATTCCTCCAATCCAACTTTATTTATAGAGCACTTTAAAAACAACTTTATTGACCAAAGTACTTTCCATTAAAAAACAGTAATAAAAGTTAAAAAACATACATTAAACATGCAAAGAAAATTAAATAACAATTAAATAAATAAATGAATGAAAAAGATCAAAATGAATAAGTAAATACTAAAACATGAATAAAACAACTAACTGTGGTACTACTCCTAAAATGCCTTGGGAAAAAAAAATTCAAGTGTTGGGGCCAGCCTAATATGAAGGGGCAACTTACTCCATAGATGGGGGCCACAACAGCGAAAGCTCGGTCCCTCCAGTGTTTCTGTCTCGACATGGGGACAGCAAGGAGTGACTGGTCATGTGATCTGAGAGAACTTTGTGGAGTGTATAAGTGTAGAAGGTCTGCCAGGTAAGTAGGAGCCAGGGCATTTAAAACTTAAAAAGCAAACAATAAAACTGTTTGTTTGTTTGTTTGTTTGTTTGTTTTCAAAGTGAAAATGCCACATTGTTGAGCGTATGGATGTTTTGTGACATTGGTGACACTTTAAGACACAAACTGTTCCTAGCGTATATTAAAGAACGATCACTGTTATTATATCTTCTTCTAGTTGAGTAAACATGGCAGTATGATCTTTTTTCTATCTGCTAATCCTGACAACCTGTTCATGTATTGCTGTTCTCTATATGCCCACTGCTAGTAGCAAAGTGTCTACTAAGACCACGTTTTTGTGGTTTTTCTGAGCATGGCTTATGTGGTTCTGGTAGTGATAGCTGTCATTTTTCAGCGGTTTTGAGTGTTGCTTCTGCAAGAAAAAATTCAAAGAGAAAATATTAGGTATTAGATATTAGATAATTAATAATGGCAACTTGAAGATAGCCTAACAAAAGCTAAGTCTTTTTCAATCAGTTGTACTCTGTGTATGAGATTAAATAAACTGGAGTGTGTCCAAATTGGAGAAATTTTGAAGGACAACTTAGCACGATTCAGCCTTGATGAGACTACTCTGTTGGAGTCATACCAGTTAGAGCTGTATAGTAAATCTTACTTTCTACATACAAACTGAAGCTAAAGCTAAAAAATGAAGAACGTATTTATTTATTTTCCTTTTGCATGCTGCACTCCAAATGTTACTGCTGATATCATGACCTAGTCTCTGCCTTGAGCCTGTGATTGGTGACCATCACAAGTTTGTTTGTTTTGTATTGATGAGCACTTTTAAGAAACACACACACACATAAACACACACTTGTTGAAATCCAACTGGAGAATAGTCTCTCTCAGCGGCTTACTGTGGGTTACTGTGTGATCAACAGGGGTTTGAAAATTACTCTGCAGTGCTTATTATACACACGCGCACACACACACACACACACACACACACACTTTGAGTCGGGCTCTTGTTGTTTTCAGTTGTTCCTATTTGAAACAGTGATTGCTCCGCACCAAACCCTCTTTCAGTTTGTATTGTGTCTAAATGATGTTTTGTTTTGGGTGTGAATATCACAACTCTGTAGGAGAAGCTGCTAGAAGCTCTGAATTAGCAGCTGATCTGTTTGCACCTGGAAAAACACCAGACATATTCCCAGAGTTTTATTCATTCCCAACAGAAGGCTTGTGATGACAACAAGCTAATTCATAGTTTTGATAACACCATTAGAAACTTTGTCTAAATGTGTTATTATATAAAAATAAAACTTTAAAGATTTCTTCTTACATCAAGAAATGCAGAAATATTATAATCATAGGTTACTGATATCAGATTGATGATTCTCTCCAAATATATGTTTTTTTTTCTTTCAAGGATAAGTGTGACAGTAAGGATTCTGTTCATAAAAGATGCAGAGAGAAAGACGTATCTGTATATGAACAGTACAGCATTTTTTAACTCAGCCAGCTGGGTGTTAAAACACTCAGCCCCGACATTTTGTCCTCTTATGGTTTAAACTCTTCTTTTCATTTTGAAAACTGGTTTTATTTTTTGATAACAAGACAGAGACTCTACAGTATTTAGAAAAGAACAAAGCATCAGTGATAACTGAAATAATGCTAATAGAAAAACAGGAGCTGGGGTGGAGGTGGGTGGCAAAGTGGCATGCAGGTGAGAAGCAACTGTGTTCAGGGGAAAAGAACTTGAACAGCGTGTGCCACATGAGGTTTGCTGGCCAGATATGTAGAGGGTGATCGTCTCAGACAGTGGACTGATGTGAAGATTCTGGCTCATCTTGACTTTGTGGTCTTACTGCAGTGAAACAGTCAAGAAAGAGACATACAACAAAGTAATGTTAACTTTCTACAAGACATTTTATGCAAGAATTAGGACATATGATAACGTACAGTCCATAAATCCATGCGCAGTCTGTGTTTGCAGCATCAATAGCACATTAGATCAAATGAAATTACTTCTAATTTCCAGCTAACTTGTACAGTGTTGTATGTGAGAGCAAACCAGCAACCTCTGTGAGCCCCCCCCCCCCTTAATGTAAACAAGATCTTATGTCAAAAGAACATTATGATTATATTATTACATCTTGAACAGCAGTACTGACATGAATGGCATTACTTAAAATGTAACCTTCACACTTGCTTCAGCAGCTAGGCCCTGAATACATGACATCCCTTTTATTGATCTGCACATTTCTAAAGGTAGATGATTAATGGCTGTGTGTGTATTGATTGATATGCTACTTTACATGATGGAGTATTGACATAACAAGGAGTCCTCAATGTAATTGCCTGACTTTTTCCTTTTTTTCCCCCTCCACTCTTCTCTCTTATTCCAGAAAATCCTCTCCAAGCAGTCAGGACCCGGTAGGTCTGCGCAAAACCAGTCGTCCAACATAAAAGCTCAGCTGGCTGGAGGTCGAGGTGTCACTGTGGAAAACCCTCGCTCAGCCCTGTCCCCACTTACCAACTCACTTCTGGAGCAGCTGGAGGCCCGTATCAAGGAGCTGAAGGCGTGGCTGCGAGACACTGAACTCCTCATCTTTAACTCCTGCCTCAGACAGGACAAGGATGCTTCAGAGCAGCTCCAGAGCTTCAAGGTAGGAAGAAAAGTGTCTCAGTTTGTCTCTTCTGATGTTTGCCTTAATATCAGTTAAATTAGCATAATAGTAGTCTAATAGTAGAAACCCACAGCTGTCAGTTATTGCATTTGAAGCTCTTTTATTTCATCACTGGAAACTTTCTTCTCAGTACACCTTGATTAAGCAGCTTCACTCACAGGGCATGATTTACTAAACAGGGCAAAGAGTGTGTGACCGTAATCCCCAAATAATGCTCATTGTTTTGAACAGTTTTAAGGTTTTTTTTTTACCAAAGCTGTGCTGTTTTCTGAACACCGGTGCAGCCACTTCATTTCAATATCAAGCACAAAAAATAAGACATGAGTAAATTTGTTTTTCTCCTCCCTATAAATTGCACATTAAGAAAGGGCCTCTTATGCAACAAGGTCACTCACAAAAAATGTCTGAGTTGTCGTCTCTTACACCTAATCTTGTCACACTGTGCTGTCACTGTACTTTTTTTTACGCCAAAACCCAGTTTGCGTTGGCGCATCCGTTGATTAATATGACGATATGGTGATGGTGTTAATGCTCCAACTAAATAAGAACAGATAGCAGTTGACACAGCGCGGCTTTTTATGCTGTATCACCTGCTGCTGAATACTATGAATACCTTTTCAATGTTGGAACTTTTATAAAGTCTACTTTTGGGTCATAAAACTTCTATTTCAGGTGTATAGTTGGCCAAGATGGACAGATGAGTAGTAATCATATGATCCAGTTTAGTTTGCCCACACGTCTCCATTTGTAAATTACTGCAGATGGAAACATCACTCGTCTCTGCCTGAACTAATACTATACTTGATATTAATGTGTATATCATGAATATCTAGTTAAATAGCAATGAATTGGTTTCACAAATCACTTCACACTGGAAAAAGTTAACCACAGCAAAGCTTCCAGAGAGATAAACCTACTTTGATTGTTTTACTAAGAACAAGTATTTAATCAAATAAAATGATTATTAAAAATGATAACTAAATAGAAAAAAAATCACGTTCTCACTAAAGAAAAAGCCAATCAGTTGAGTTTATTCCAAAAGGTTACCAAGTTTACTATTCACTATTCAAAATAACATTTCTTGCCTTTGGTAAACCAGTTTCTGTATTTAATGGCACAAAAACAGCAACAAAATAATTGAACTACTTGACCTGCTATACAAATATGAATGTAGATGAAGTAAATTATATGTAGTTCACTTCTGCCCACCAGTGTTAGATAGTAACTACAGAAGGTTTTCAAACACAAATCATCAGAAACAAAGAGACAAGATACCAAAGTGACAGCAAATAGATCCATAGTGTGTGTGTGTGTGTGTGTGTGTGTGTGTGTGTGTGTGTGTGTGTGTGTGTGTCTTTGTGTTGTTGTTAAGTATAGTAATACATCGTCTTAATGAGGCCAAATGAAAGCAGGGCTGTTTTGAAGCGATGGATGTATAGAGGAAACAGCAGTTAACCTTAAAAGCCACGGGACACTAACAGGATATTAATCAGCCTACATCACACAGCGAACAGCTAGCTGCGCTGATTAGCCTAGCCCTGCCGTGTGACTGACAACCAGAGACACACACGCAAATGCACACAATCACCGTGTAAGTGTACCCACTGATATAGAACTGCATGCACACAGAAGTACATTAATTCATATACGTTTGAATTATGCTCACAAATGCTGCACAGTTAAATTACACACACTTTTCCACACACAGATGCACTGAAATATGCAAATAAAGAGACTCAGGCAATGGGATGCATTAAAAATGAATGCATAAAAACATATAGCTGACTGCAGTAACACAAAGAAATGAAAGCACGACTAGACAAACTGCACTGCTGAAACGAAAAAAGTTGCATTTGTGTGATTAAGAATATAGAACTTTAATTTAATCTTTTTGTAACCTTTCAGATGCTTTGGTTGTGACAGCTTTTAGGCAGAAGAATCAGCAGTCCCATTCTGAGCATTTGTGTATCCATATAATCCTTATGAGCCTGAAAATTTGGGAAAGTTTGTAAAGTGAGCATATTTTGCGCCTTGCATGTATGCATGTAAATGTGCATTTCTTAGTACCATAATGATGCCTCGGGATGAGTGTACAAAGGGAATACATAAGAGTGTGATAGAACCTTGGAATGACCCACCTAGTCATACCTCATGAAGGAGATCTGAGTGGTAAGATAGCTTGAATATTTCTAGTAAACACAAATAAATGTCAAGAAAAAATGGTTTCCAAAGTGTCCAAAACTAGTTATTAAATGTCCTGTAAGGACTTATTTTCAATCATCATCATTTTTGTCCTCTCAAATGGTAATGTAATTAGTCTTTTTTTTTATCAACACCCATTTTAAGAGGAGGTAACATGTCTATAGCATGTAACTTAAATGAACATACATTGTTACTAGTTCTATTGTGGCTTTACGACCACTACACAAGGGGGCCTTCTTTCAAGTCTAGGAATGTAAAAATACTGGGCAGGGTTTAAACATAAATAGAAATAACTATTAAGCATATTTTTAAAGGAATGTACTACTGAAGGATCACTGGATAAAACATGCCAGTGATTATAACATGATTAAAACAGAAAAACATAGAAGCAAACACAGTTTTTACTCCCAGTATCTGTCTGTGTGCAAGGCTCTTCTTCGAGCACAGAGGATGGAAGTTACTAAAGTCTAAAACTCCATTTCTGTTTGCTTACTTTAGATGTCAGCTATCAGGTGTCCACTCCTGTTTATGGGCCACAAAAAGGAAGAATGCCCATTATTCGCAATCCTCCATTAACATTTTTATAGTTTGCTTGATGGAATTTAGCCTCCAAGTTATCAATAGGAGCCCCAAAATAAACGAATATCTAAAACACATTTGCCCCAAAGTAAACATGATGACTTTTATTTTATATCAGCAGACGTCAGGATGCTGTGCATTTGTGTTTCTTCTTTTGAATGAATGATGTAATGTTTTGGTGTCGTTGTCAAAAAGAAGAAGTATAGGTAAAAATTGCGAGCCTGATGTGTCTTCTGAAAAAGCCATCCCTTCTGCTAATGTTTATTAGATTGCCAATATTTAAAGAAAAATCCCCCAAAAGCACAAACTATCTTTGCTTCTCATCACAAAAAAAAGTAAGAAACACCATTTGGGTCAATTTTTTGTAAAGTTGATGTGAATGCAAAACACAAACTGGCTGCTTAAATGATGAAACTGTACAGAAACGAGAGTTTATCTGAAGAAAGTGAGCCTCTCACTTTTGATCCTTGTCACAGCTCTCAGTGGGAAGCCATTGATTTTTGGCAGAAAGAGGCCATGAGCTTCTGGAGAAATGAAGATTGGAAATATTGATAGCAGTCATTTGTATGGAGAGAGAGAGTGAGAGAGAAAGACAGAGAGAAAAGGGAGCTCAATTTTAAGAGAAGTCGACTCCATTTTAGCGATCATTTGTCTGTTTTTGGTGTTGGGACGCGTAAATGGGTTCGATTTCTGCACTGCAACCTATTACTGTAGGGCTATATGAGAAAGCAGTGGGGGTCGGCAGGGGTCGCACGGGCACACACACACACACAAATGCAAAAAACAAAAAAAACAAAGCATACATTGAGAAAATACATATGCATCCTCAGGTAAATGTACAGTTCAGAAAGACACATTTCTGCATTATAGAAGTGTTATATAGTCTATTATTATGGCCAGCACAGTGGTTCCAGAGTTCAAGAACAACTGTCTGCAGATGAAGCTGTGCACAAAAAGTTTTCAGAACACCTTCATCACTTCCTTTGTTGCTAATAGATTTGATTGTGCAATCCACTGTCAGTAATGAAAATGAAAGACTGGGCTGCTGTCATTGCTTGTACGGCCAGTATGCGGCGGTCCTTTAAGCCGGCCCGTTGGCCAAAATTGCATCGGCGCACCAGGAAAATGCCAGAGGTGTCCAGCCCTGGATGCTGTCTGTAAACTATAGACACCACAGCTGTAATGTTTCAGGGTTTTGGTGTAGATTACTGCTAAGGAAGAAGTAACCAAGTGAAGTGATCTGCTAACAAAGCGAAGGAGAAACCTTAATAAGGAGTGTATCAGTGTATCACTTCCACTACTTAAACCTTGTTGAAATGTTTATTAGAAGAAGTGAATTGATTTCAGTCTGTATTTTTCAATCTTTGGTATCGTCCATGCTTCCTAAATATCGCCAGTGTCTCTGTCTTTCTCTGTCCCATTCTCTCTCTCTTTTTCTTTTTCTTTTTTTTTTTTTGCACTGAGCTGCCACCCCTCCTCCTCCACCTGGCTGTCTATAACCTGACTCTTAATTGAATTAATGCTCCTTAAAGATACGGCGTCAGCCAGACGTTCCTCCGGCAGGCCCTGGGCCTCCGATGACTCTCTATTGTAGTAGAAACGCTGTGGGGCCCGGACACACCAAGAATTAATAGACTGAACCTACACACACACATGTACACACACTCTTGGTCTCACATATGCACAGTAGAAAGCACTCACAGCTACAAATACACACCTGCTCTCCAGTGTGTACAGGTATGCGGACTAAAAATGAATCTCACACACTAACAGCTTTTTCTTGAAAGTTAAATGTTGGCTGCCAGTGGGTTTCATGGAGCTTCTTGCTCATCTAATTGGCTACAATTAGTATCATCAGTGCAGTCAGATCAAAAGTCCTAACACAAACCAAAAGAAAATGGTTGTTTTTTCTGGTACATTAATCTGTAAAAAGACTAGAAAATACCAGAATTATTTTTTAAATCACTCTTATTTACAGGAATTCAAAACAAACATGAATAAACAAATCAATAAAACTTGATAAACATAAAAAAAGAAATAGTCAGTTTTCTGTGCACAGTACTGATTCAACGTGTGTGCATCGCTTTTAAAATCTGTTAAATGATTGTTCAGTAATTTCTTCTCAGGGGATCGTTTTTTCTTTTGATTGACAAATTGTTTCATTTCAAGGAATGACAGAGGATTTTATTCTGAGTAAGAAAGAATTGTTTTCTTTCTTTCTTTCTTTCTTTTTTTTTTTTTTTTTAAATTTTTTTTTTTGTTTTTTTTTGTGTATTTTTTTTTTTTTTTTTTTTATTTAAAATAAAAAAA
>VUQG01022419.1:0-15858 GCA_015106755.1 Etia nguti | reverse complement strand
CGCATCTATCCCCCCCCCCCACACACACACACACACACACACACACACACACACACACACACACACACACACACACCATATCACAAGTCCATCCTTTCTCTCCCTTTCAAAGACTTATGACCCATACCCCCTTTATGTTCACACATACACACCTATATCACGACTTATTCTAAACCAGCACACAATTCTGTATTACATCGATTCTCTGTGATATACTTTATTATTCCAAAACGACTCACATGTCTCATGTGCCTGTCTCTGTCTCTGTGCATCTACACATGAATCCTACTCTTTCTTTTCAAAAAATTAAAAATGGAGTCGCTATGCATTTCCACTTAACGAACCTCCAAACCCTGTGACTTGATCTGCTGTGGCTTGGATGGAGCCTTTTTTAGACAAAAAGACAGAAAAGACAGAACCAAATGAATTGCTGTAAACGTTCTTTACATAAAAGTCCCTTTATTCAACATATCATTTATAACATTATCATTTTCAACACCACGGTCGTCACATCTATTCGAACCACCTCATGTGTATTTAAACAATTATATATAGAAATAATTAAATGACAACTCCATGCAAGACTGGATTACAAACTTGGCAAATCTGGCAACTTACCCAGGACTCCAGACCGTCACGGATCTCTGGAGCAGAACACAGTTCAGTTTTGCCCCGGGTACCCAGTTTGGGTATATCAAGTCCTGATATTTTGTGGCAGTCGCAAGTAGTCTCATTGCCAGAGCAAAAAACTGGCAGTAAACCTATACATGGCAGCCAGGGTGAAGATTCCAACTCCATCTGAAAACCTCACACTGCTGAATTTTAGCATTTTTGCACACAATGTGAACTTCAGATTTTTTTTTCCTGTGTCTCTTACAACATTCCCACTTTACAGGTTTTACAGGCATACAGGTTTTTCACTAACTCTTTCAAAAGTATACAGTTCGAAAAGAACTTTCTGCAGTCCTGTGGATTTAGGCTGTCTTCTGAATCCCAGGCTGATTCCATGATGTTTAGGTCAGGCCTCTGTCGGGCCCGTACCATCTGTTATGCGACTTCTGTGGCTAGTTCTGTCTGACTGTTTCAGCTTTTTGTCAAGTTTGGAGGCATCTAGATGCCTGAGAGCACTGAATTGTCTTAACAATCTAAAATGTCTGCACATTGCTGCATAGAAATACTTTAGTACCTACATGTTTACTGCATTCCAGCTTTTTTGCTGTGTGTTATTTAGAATGATTGTTTTCTGTTTGCAACGACTTGGGTGAATTATTTAATTACAAAAAAATATATATTCTGATTGCCTTGTGTTAGATATAAGGTTGACAACTTGGACCTCAGAGGGTTAATGAGACATTGCTTCACAGTAAAAATTACTCTTGCTGGCTACGATGCTGGGAAATGTTTCAAAGGCAGACAGAGATTTTTTTCTTAAACAGAGGGCCAATGATCATGTGAACGACCATTCTTAAAAGATCTCGCAAAGTTGTCTCTTATAATTTGTCTCGCCCAGATGCCATTTTTTCCCCTCAAACATTTGCTTCTTTGCTCGATTAGATGTCTAGAATTGGGAGGTTTTGAGGCCTGAATTAATTACTCACTGAATCGCTTGAATATATCCATCCTTTGGTGGTATATTTTTGTGAACACCTCTTTCCACAACATGTATAGCCCACCTCCCCTCCCTCAGTGTCTCTCAGGCAGCTAATAGAAGGTGACAGCGAGGCTCTGATATCGATACCTGCTGCATGATGAGGATTAAAGATCCACCGACTCCCTGCCAAGAACACAAGCTGCTGTGTGTTTGTGTGTCTTTTGATTATGCCCGTCTCTGTGTGTTTCTTAGTTGTAGTTCTGTTTGTGTTTATGCCTCGGTTTGGTACGTGTGTGCTTGATTCGTGCGCTTGTTGATGTTTTGAAGAGGTGTTTTCTCGTTAAGAGTTGCTCGTTAGGGGTTGAAGGCGAGCAAACAGGTGAGACGTTACCACGGTAACGGCGTCAACAAACAGATCAGACTTTCATCTTCATCTGCTCAGGAGGAGAAGAAAACACTCGGCTCTTTCATCAGCTAAAGGAATCGAGACAGAGGGAGAATCAAAAACCAGCATAGAGACAGAAGCAGAAGAAAGCTCTGAAGACAAAAGGATGCAGAGAGACCCCAGAAAAGTGAGGAAAGCAAGAGAGCGAGAGAGAGACAAGAGCGGTCAGCGACAAAAGGAAGGAGGATGGAAGAGAAAATCATGGCCACGACAAAGGAGAAGACAATTATCGTTTAGTCGCTGTGAAAACCATCAAGAAACAAACTGAAAAAGAGGCGATGATGGCCATAGAGAGGAAGAGCCGGTGAAGAGTAATGAAGACAGAGGAAGAACAGAAGAGGAGATTAATTGACACATTTTATTGTCATGTAGAGTTTGAACTTTTCATAACCAACCAGGTTGATCATATTTATTTAAGGATGCCGCAGTCTGATATTATTCCTACATTATACAGCTGAGGAGACCTTGAAAAGCAGGGTGTAATTAAAATAAGGCACTCAGTAATTACTACATATTAAAAAAACGTATATGTGTTGGATCACTGAATGATGGAGACACTTTCGGACACTAGTAGTGTTGATCACATCGCTGCTGTCGAACAATTAAAACATGACAGATCAACACTGGCTGCTGAATAAATAAATACCAACTTGCATTTTTGCATCAAGTAGACATGAAGAAATATAAATAGCTTGCAGCAGTTTATGTTCTGATCTGTTTTGCTGGTTCCTTCAGCACAGTTCATGGTATACACTACTTTTTGTGAGGCTCATAGACATTGTGGATCATCACTCCCCACTCATCGTATTCTAGGAGACAATAAAGTGACAGAAAAAAACAAAACAAGCCAAGGATTTCACTGAGATTGTATTCTATTGTATTCTATCCAACTCCCATTGTTTTTTGAGGATTTTTTCCACATTTACTGTTTACCTGTGTTTTCGGGAGAGACTGTAGCTCAGAAGGTAGGAAGGTTTGAAGGTTGGTTGTTCGATCCCTGGCTGCTCCAGTCTGCATGCCTAAATATCCTTGGGAAAGGTACTGAACCCCAAGTTGAAAGCAGCTATATAAGAATCAGTCCCATGACCATTTAAGCCTAACATGCCTTCTAATATTCAGATGTTTGACTGACTCCATCCCTTAACTTTTATTTCACTCTTCCATTACAAAAAGCTGAAAGGGCTCCAGAGACACAAGTAAGGTGATTGAGAAAGTGAAATGGAGACACGAGGTAAACCAATTTAAATCTGCTAAAACAGCAACAAATAAAAGTGCATGAAGATAAGACAGGGTGAAAGGCAAAAGTGGGAAAGATAAAAGTTCAGGATGAGGAAGAAAAGTGAACACTGGAACAACTCAGTGGTCAGGTGGAGAAAAATAGAAAGTGTTTGTAACATTAGCACAGAGCGACAGAACAGCATCTAAAGTGAGATGCAGAAAGAAAGGAAGAAAAAGAGAAAAGAGAGAAAGTTGAATAGATGAATATACAGGGAAATACAGAGAGACAGAAGCAGATTGGATTTTATTGATAGAAACGTTTTAACTGGCCGCGGTGCGTTCTCCCTGCTGCATTAGTGAGAACAGTAAATGCTTTCACTCACAAAGACTTCATACATCCTCCATTTGTTTACTGCTGCTGAATATTTTAAGAGTAAAGCTTTCATCCCTAAAATGTCGCCGCATGTCGAGCAGGCAAAAGGACTTCAGATAATAACTTACAATAATAAGACCTGATGATGTCAGCAGTAATCCATTTTGACTTTCACGTGAAGGCTCCAGAGCTTTCTGTCACAGAGGTGTTTTTTAAAACTTTCCTTTAATCAAACACTCAATATTTTATCTTCAGCCTCATGTCAGAGTTACTGCATGTTGTAGGTAGTCTTGCCGTATATTCGGGACTTTCAGAATTAGACTGCATATCATTTTTGTCATCATGTTTTTAGCTTGCAAACATATCTATATGTACAGATAAAGAAGACTGCCTGCACTCAGAATAATAAAAACATGTTGATTTGAGCATGTGAGCATTTATACTGCCAAAGAATTACTGATTATTTAATGTCTGTATTTGTGATCCAGCCAATTAAAATAAAGGCATCATTTATAATCCAGTATTCTGTCCAGCAGACCAATCTAACCCAATTACTAATTACAGGTTTTAAACTAGAGACTTTCATGTGATGGATGAAATCTGTCCACAGACAGACAAACATCTGTCAACCTATGAATGTGACTTGTAGCTGCTTCCATGTTGGGGTTCTTTAAAGCCCTGAATGAGCATGTATGTTGGAATTGAAGGTGGAAAACCAGTGCTAGCTAGGTTAGAAAGCACAAACATTTAATTGGTTGAGTTGTTTGTGACTGGCTGATTACAGCGCTAACACACTGTGGTAGTGTCATCCACCATTACCGCAGGTGAGTGTCATATCTCCAGCTTTGTTTACTTTGTGTACTAATGACTGCGGGACTAATTCATCTGGTGTCTTTAATGATGTCTTTGTTAAATTTCCTTTCAGAGATTGTCGGTTTGATCAGAGAAGATGAGACAAAGTATCCCGCATATCCGGATGAGTTTATTACTTGGTGCGATGCTAGTTTTCTTAAATTAAACACCAAGGTAACCAAAGAAACATATTTTGATGTAGTGTTGATAGTGTTGGGTGGTGACTGTATTCAAGTTGTAAATCAATATAAATATTTAGGTACAGTAATTGATGAAAACCTGACTTGGGACTCAAATACCACTGTCATTTATGAAAAAGGATTACAATGTTAATACTTGATGCAGAAGCTGAGACAGTTTGATGTGGATAAGCATACAGTATACAGTGTTTTATTTATTGTTCATTTGTAGAAAGTATTCCAACTTTTTCTTTTATTGCTTGGTGTTTTTCACTTTCAGTAGTCAGTAAGAACAAACTCAGTAGGATTGTTAACATGGACGGTAAGATTGCAGGTCAGCAACGATGCAGTATTACCCAACTTTGAGAGTCACAAGTGGTGGAAAAGGTGTTAATAATAATAATAATAATGTATACTTTATTGATCCCCGTGGGGAAATTCCTCTCTGCATTTAACCCATTCACTCAGTGAAGCAGTGGGCTGCCATTGGGCGCCCGGGGAGGGACGGTACCTTGCTCAGGGGTACCTCAGGGTAGCTGTTCAGGGGAATCGAACCCCTGACCTTCCGATCACAGGGCCAACACTTTACCTATTGAGCTATCCCTGCCCCTTTAGATATCCTCAGTGATATAGTACACCTTCTTCATGGTGAATACATCTGACCTCCCTTGGGATGGAGGGAACAACCCATCTTATGCCCAGAGGTCTTTTTTTTTTATCTTGTGGTATAACTCTGCTGAACAAATCCAGCTGTTATATGATATGATGTGGTATGATAGGGGTGTCACATGCACATAGTTTTATTTGAGTTTTGGTCATGTTATTGTGGCACATATAAGTAAATCTAAATCTAATCTAAAAGCTGCATTCATAAACTACACAGGTGCAATGGACAGATACAGATATCTGCTAAAAAAAAAAATGCTGAGAAAAAATACAGAAAATACTAGAAGTTCTGTCATCTGGATGAGGTGTAGCTCCCAGCTCATCATATTGTTTATCAGATAATTCCATTAAAAATGCTTCCAAAGTCGCCAGCAAAACACTGTAGAGAATTCCAGTTGATTTAGATGTTTGATTTTTCGTTTTAACAGGATCAAACTGGATTGAATTGCTGGAAAAAATCCCTCCATACACTTGTTATGTATGGTTGAATTAGCTACAGTACTAGTTTATATCAGGCTGTAAAGATGTTATTTTCATGGCTAAATATGAGCATTTTAATCCATTCACTTTTGAAGAAAGCATTAGAGGAGCTGCAGTTTATATCAACTGTGCAATGCTTTCACTTTTTAGCCCTGTAGCCCCGCTGCTTGAGCACTTCCAACCTTAGCTGGCATCTTCAGGATCACATTTTAACACTTTAAGATCTGATAAGACTCATCCTGCTGTGATGGGGTCCAATATCCTGACAAACACAAACAAACAGGCAAATAGATTTGCACTTTCAGGGGAAACAGTACCAGCCATACAGTTGAACTCTTGTTAAACTGTTATTTTTAATATGTTTTCTATTAGTTGTAATGGTTATGATTATCATAAACAGTGATTGACACTGATGAACTGTAAGCAGTAATTTCTGCAAATCTAATCACTCTTCTTGGATATGAGCACTATGAAATCACACAACTAACTGACCTTTGATCTCTGTCCTTCTCATGAGAAATGTCAAAGTAAAAACCCAAACTTTGGAGTCAAGCTCTCACATTGTCAGTGAGTATTAATTTAATATTTTAATGCACATGGGTTTCCAGGTTTTGCCATAAATTTGACAAACACGGTGGTAAAGTGAGTGGGAGAGGTACGTTTTACTTTATTGTCTGCTTCCATTTTCAGTGAATTGCTCTAAAAGCCCTTAATGAATCCTGCTGTCTTTCAGAGCCCATTTATATGTGCTGTTAAAAAACAGCGAGCCTGAAACAGATGGATTCTGGGTCACTGGAAGTATTACATCGAGTTTCATTCCATAATGTGGTGTGACCCATTTGGAGAAATCTTACAAGGTGATACAGTGCATATGAGTTAAGCAACTTTACGTGTGTTTTAAAGGAAAGACAATCACAGAGTTCACTGGGGAGTAGTTGGAAACATAATAACAATCGGGATCCTGTAAACCTTTAATTCAGGTTATAAAGCCTTTCCAGTAACCAGATACAGCATGTTTCTCCATACAGAAATGATGTGAAGGACAATAATGTCTAACCTGGTTTTAACAGTCATGAATCAATCCTAGGATCAACTCTATTACCTGATACAAATACAGCCACTCAAAATTGCCACTTTCAGCCAGAGGACAGCCGACTGACTGTTAACTGACAATCAGATGTCAACTGAATATCAGCCACTGGGAGTCCCCCCTTCTTCTCTTGGAGTGTATCGACTTTCCACTATAAATACAACCTTTTCACTCAATTGAAGAGTGTCACCAGGAGATGGCGCTTTCTTCAAAAAAACTCTGACTTTGAAAGTTAGCTACAGATGATTTTCTCAGTATTATTGTCGGGATATTGCCTTATGATATAAAGCGCACTGAGTATACAGCGCATTTTGGTTTGGCACTATATAAATAAAGCTGAAACAGCTATTCTTTTGATAGCTTTCGTTGTGAACCTGTTTACCCATTAAAATATAAAAACGTACATGCTCTCACAGTTACATCATTACAGCCCTTTGTTTACATCAGGTGTAGGGGTCATATGATGATGACAAAGCTTTGATTGCACAATCCCAAGAAACGATATAGAAAATGTACGAAATCAGTATCAGCTGTTAATATTCCTCCGACCACATCGTTGAAAAAAAATCTTATTTTGTTGAGCAGGGAGCGCAGTTTGAATAAGTGCTCATAAAGACCAGGTTGAACACTACCTGTTTGTACATGGAGTTTTTTTCCCCTATAACTAAATAAATATATAAATTAATAATGCAGGTTGGACACTTATTTGTGGGATATGTACCAGTTGGATTTCGAGTGTCCTTTTCACAGCGCAAAAATTTCCAACCACAGTATTAAAATAGATCTCAAAGGTGATACACTAAGATTAGCGGCAGACAACTTGAGTAAGCAGGCGTGACTCTGATGGTTGCCGCTATGACTGTTAATTTATTTGAAAGTGTAAATGGTGAGAGTTATCAAAAGTTTTAGTACTGCGCTAGAGCTTCATGGTCCACTTCTACAGCAGCGTTTCACTTACCTTATTAATCATCAGAAATATTTAGAACAAAGCACCAAATATTTCTGGCAGGAATAAACGCACACACACACACAGACACACACACGTTGGTTATCTTGTGGGGATATCTGATTAAAATAATGCTTTCCCTAACCCTTACCCTAAACCTAACCATAATCCAATTGTAACCCTGTCACTAAAACCACATTTTGAGTATCAAAAATGCCTTCAAAATTGTGGGGACCAGGATTTTGGTCCCCACAAGGGCTCTTGGTCCTCACAAGTATAGTAAACTTCCAATATTTGGTCCCAACAAAGATATGAATACACACACATATTGTTGCGGAATCAAAGCGTCTTCAAATTTCCGATTTTATGTGACAACGCTAGCAGTGCAATGAATTAATCATTTTAAGCTTTTATGTTCAGATACACAAGTCATCAATAATCATCACTGTCTGTCTGGCTTGTTTGATGTGCACGACCTGTATTGTATTTGCTGCAAACATGTATCAATACCAGTATTTTATAGACAGGCTGATTCTGTCATCACTATAGAATCCCTGAACAAATTTTAAAAGTATAATTCTATATTGAGGCAAGCCTGTAAATAAATAAATTCGCCTCCACACTGCTTCCCCTGGTGGATACACAAGACATTACTACTGGTTTAACTCAATGACGCTTACCGGTGTTACTACTCATGGTTTTCTTCACAGGAGGGGGATATCATTACGGCCACCCATCAGCCAGCAATCGATCAGGATTCATTTGGGAATCCGTCATGATCTTGTCACTGATGGGCCGCCCATTTTAAGTGGCTGCATCTGTAGTTATTACTACGTTCATTGCAGTCAATACACAGTGAGCATCAGTAATCTATCCAGTAATCTAATCTTGGCAAATAATCCTCATGTCTATTCATATGTAAGTAGATGAACTTAATCTAGGCAGCTATCTCTTTTCATGGTTTCAGTACAGCTCTACTGTTAGCTACACACCCAACAAAATGTCTCAGCTGTGACAAATTTATACTGAAGTGTTTGTGTATTATAGAGTCAGACATGTTTACCATTTATGTAAACACCTAGAATGATACTTTTTCTGTCATAAGTAAAACTCAAAAGGTCTCAAACATTGTTGTCATTCTCTTACAGTAATATACTAGAGATACTATTGAGACTACTGAGACTATTTATTAGGAATCAAGGTTATTAAAGCTGCCTACAACTAAACTAAAAGCTCAAACTAGATATGAAAAAACATTTGAATTAACTAAAACAAAAAATTAAAACCGACCATTATTTATTGTAATGCCTATACTGATTTTCCTAATCTTACCTCTGATACATCGCCTACATACAATAAAAGTAAAAAAAACTAAACAAATTAAAACTAAAACTGAAGGTAATACAAGGTAAACGAAATTAAACATTTTGAAATAAGAAAACTCACCCTGTAAACTAACAGAAACTAAACTGAATTAAAAACAAAAAGTCAAAATGAACTCAAAATAAAAACTAATTAGAAAATACAAAACTATGGTGACTGTGGTCGCTTCATAGCAACAAGGTTCTGTGCTTCTTGTTAACTAAAATGTTTTTTCAGATCTACTTTTTAGTTTAGTTTGAGTTAACTTTAATGACATTGGAAGTGATGTTGTATGTCACTGGGAACAACAAGTTTTTATATTTAAATACTGTCTGCTAATATTCATCAGTGTACCTGAGATGTTTTATCTCTTTCTGATTACAACCATTGCACAAATCAAAATCAAATAAAATGTCAAATGTTGCATTAAAAAAATTATTCTTAACTTTGGCCATTTTTAACATTTTGTCACAATTTTGACATCTTGTACTTCAGGAGGTAAGAGACGAGGGAGCTGATCCAACAAAACTGAAACACTGCCCACTCTAAACCAATACATGAACCTTGCAGGCAAAAGATCCAAGATGTTTTAACCCTACTACTTGATGTTTATGCCTACACTGGTATTAACCAAAACTCCAGAAAAAATAATCTAACGTCTCATAAAAAAATCTAGCAAGGTTGTGGATTTGTTCTGCAACCATGTACAGTGATTCTCCAGTCTCGACCAACACACCAGGATAGATGTTCCCTATCCTTGAGTTTAGAG
Source organism: Etia nguti (assembly GCA_015106755.1). Classification (NCBI taxonomy): domain Eukaryota; kingdom Metazoa; phylum Chordata; class Actinopteri; order Cichliformes; family Cichlidae; genus Etia; species Etia nguti. The sequence continues at coordinate 5,887 of VUQG01022419.1, read as the reverse complement.
GACAAGGTTGGGTAAGGAGTGTTTCAGCCTCCAAACCCTGAAGGACATAATGACGTCTGTCAAGGTGCTCTTAAGAGAACTGACGCAGCCGGGTGTGCTTGTACTGTAACTTTTGTCTTTGTATGAATTCAATTAGACATATAGACGAAATGAAACTGTAACAAAGATGAAGAGAGACAAAGAAGAGGATGAGAAAGAGGGAGGAGAAAGAAGAAGGCAAATGTCAGATGAGGAGAGAGAGTTGGAGAGAAAAGAGGAGAAAGATGGGAAAGAGTAGGCAAACAACAAAGTTTGGGTAGCTTTAGGCGGTATTAGCAGCAGCAGAGGGAATATGTGTGTGGGAACAAATTGTCGACAGGAATTCATTAGGCTCGTTGTGCGATAACGAGTGCTTGTGGTTTTAATTGACTTAATCAACAAATAGAATTAATCAGAGATTTCTAATTAATGGTAATTGATTGAAATATCCGCTGGGTCACCACGCAAGCAGCCAAAATTCTCCTTCCCTCTCTCTGTGCATCTCTCTCTTCATTTCTGTCTCAGAATCCTTTACAGTTTGCCCTTGTCTGCTTTCCTCGTTGTCAGGTCTCTCATTTATTTTCTTGTTCGTTATGCCTTTATGTAGTTGTCTTTCTTTTTTTATTACATTTTATTTTTGTTCTTTCTTTTTCTGCTTACCCTCTCCATGGCTATCTGACTTTGTTTCCTTTCCTTTGTTTTCTTTTTTTAACTGGTGATCTTCACGTTTAGTGTTTTACACAACATTTACTTTGAATTAGATCGCATCAGCACGGTGGCACGGTGGTTAGCAGTGTTGCCTCACAGCAAGAAGGTCCCGAGTGTCTCCGGGTCCTCCGGCTTGCTTCCACATTCCAAAGACATGCAGTTAGTGGGGATAGGTTAATAGGAAACTCTAAATTGAAATGAATGTGAGTGCGACTGGTTGTCTTTGTCTATGTGTTAGCCCAGCGACAGACTGGCGACCTGTCCAGGGTGTACCCTGCCTCTCACCCTAAGACAGCTGAGATAGGCTCCAGCCCCCCTGCGACCCTGAAAAGGATAAGCAGAAGCGAATGGAAAGATGGATAGATTGCGTCACCAACAGTTTGAACACTTGTGGTAAACAGTGCTCATTGCTTCAGGTGTCAATGATAAATGATCCAGGGAGTTTGAGAAGTCCACAAGTTCAAGTTTTATTAATGTTTCTCAGTGTTCACACCACAGTTTATCTCTTCCATCCCTCCGTATTTGTCAGGCTGTAGTACTTTTTTGGTAGACAGCAAAATACAAAAAAAGCTCAGGTACTGAAAGGCACTGTTAAATATGTCATTAGATTTACTGTCTACTATTCAAAGCAGGTTTTCTGATAGACAGTTGATGAATTGCTTTATATAGGTTCAGTTTGTTGTTTTTTTAGGTGTAACCTCCATTTGTGAAATACCAGAAAAGGATTTGGTGGAAAAGCAGCCCCAACACTAATGAATCCTGTTTATTTTAATCCAAGAATTACAGCATTTTAAAGACATTATAATCAGAAAATGACACATCTTACCCACTTCTATTCTTATGTCTCTGTCTCACCGCTTTTTCAAAATGCTTTCCACTCGTGAAAAAACACTGACATAGCAACCACAGTAACAACCTCCACTCTCCTCTCTCTGTCTTTCGCTTTTTCTCCCTCTCTCACACCTCCCTGCATCCCTCTCCTCACGGCAGGTCTTGGTAATTAGATTGTGGAGATGAGGAGGTGGCGGAGAGTTAAGAGGATTTTGTTTTTAGGAGAAGGAGATTTAAAGAATGAGAGAGATAGAGCAGGATGGAGTAGGGGAGAGTGAGAGATCAAGCTTGAGAAAGCCAAGAAGTGAGAGAGAAAGAGGGTGAAGGGGGAATTATAGAAAGAGGAGAGCAGATCCTTTTCCTTTTGTTTATCGTGAGCCGGTCACTCTTCCTGAAAGAAAATGTTGAGTGACAGACAGAGATACATGAAGGGAGGGAGAGAGAGACAGAGAGAAAGCAAATGAGGAGATAGTGAAATCATTTGTCTTTTGAGTGTCTCTTCTGCTGGTCAGGTTTGGATATGACAATCTGGAGAGATCTACACAAGCCATTAACAGCTTCTCTTGGTCTGACGCTGGAGAAGGCTGTGAAATGGAGAATTCCCGATCAGATGCTGAAGGACCACAACTTGTTCAACACGAAGGACTTAGAGGTTCCTCTGAAACCTCCTTTCAAATATATGAATTCTCCTCTTTGGCAACATGGACGAGCCAGAAGCCTTTCCAAGGACACTAATTATGTCCACTTATTTTCTAAATCTCTGTTTTCTCATTTCTAATTAGGTCTTGTGGTGGTGAAGTGCTCATTAAATCAAGAGGTTCTCTTTTCTCAAACTTCTGCTCCATTTGAACCATAAGAGTCTCATACAGTGCCAGAACTGGTGTTGACACAGTGCTAGTTTACTTCAGTAGATCTCTCACTTCATCTTAAGCTCACCCACAAGTAAGATTTCCTGATACTTAAGATGCTTTCACACCCAAAATGTTTGGTGTATGTTAAACAAACTCTAGTGCATATTCTTATATAGGACAAATAACTCAACTGGAAGAGATTTCTTTAAGCAATTTTCAATTGACTCATATCCTAGGAGCTTCGTACCTGCCCACAAATTGTCATTAAAAGTCCCATTAAAAAAAAAAAAGAGGCAAAAAAACAGGGCCACAACTGGACACACTCAACACTGATTTCCTGGTCTAACTTGTGATAGTTATGGAAAAGCAGATCAACAGAATCACAAAGTTTTTATGCGAATGGGACAACTGGAGAATGAAGCAATGTAGGAGCTTTAAGTTGATACCATTGGTGTATCTACTATAACCTCAGTGAATTCAACCACAAGACTGAGGTCAGAGGTCAAGTTTTCTGAAAGTCTTGTGACTGCGATCACTGAAGAAGGAAGTCACGTAGGATTTTCAAATAATACCATAGGTTCATCTGCTAAAAATCTTGGATGAGTTCAAATCTCACTGACCTTGACCTAAAGGTCAGAGGTCCACGATCAGGTTTTCTGAAAATTATGTGAATGCAAGAACTTAAAAACGTGGTGATGTAAGATTTTTTAAATTGATACCATAGGTGCATCTACTAAAAATCTTGGATGAGCTCAAATCTCAGTGACATCGACCTCAAGGTCAGAGTAAGTTTCCTGAAAATCTTGTGAATGTGATAACTTGAGAAAAAGGCAAAGCAGGATTTTGAAATTGACACCATAGGTGTGTTTGAGGGGTAGCACTCGTGGTTGCCATTTTTCATTCTGTAGAGTCATCATTTCCCAAATGAGCAAATTTCCTGTCTTTGTTTATGATTGCCTTTGTTTCGTCTTTTCTATTCCCTCACTAGTCTCACTAGTCTTTTCTCTCAGTCTTCACGCTATTGCACATTACCCTCATTTTTTCCTTCTCCTCTTTATCGACCTATCTCACACTTGCTTTTGGCTTTTCTGTCCATCTCAACCTCCCCTCTACATTCTCCATCTCTTTCTCCGCAGCCACTCTACGGCTTCCCATGTATTTTCAAAGAAAAGCTTTTTAGCAAATATTTGTCCAACTGTGTCTGTAGAGCCCTCTGAGTCAATACGGGCCCAGCCAGGCTAGACCGGTCCAGAGAAAAAGAGAGTGAGAGAGGGGGGGATCAGTGCATAAAAACCAGCAGTGCAGAAACAATAGAAACTTAGGAATCCCTCTTTTTTTTTCCTTTCTGTATGGAAATGAATTCACAAAGAACAGAGTTTTGCTCTGTAAAGCTTACCAATCTGCAAGCATAACACTTGTGACTTTCACAAGTAATGCAACTGTTGGTATACCGCTCATATCCATGTTAATGTGTTTTTAAAGGTGTTTTTAACATAGACAAAAAAGAGTAAATTCCCTTTGTATTTTGCAGTAAAAAATTAAAACATATAACATTTACCATAAATTCTCTCAAAGAGAAGTTTTTTGCACTTGCACTGACAAACAGTGAAGTATTGTCTATTTTTCCTGGTACCCACATAAAGTTTTCCTCTACATGAAGTCATGTTTTTCTTGAGACCTGAATCTGAATCTGCTTACTTAATTTCATGTCATGGTGCAAGGAAAGTGTTTGTTAGTTAGTTTTTTTCTTAGTTTTTGGATCATTATATTGTTGCGTTTGACACAAGCAGATAGTACTCACATTAGTCCTGCCTACAAGGATCTTCATCAGTTAATTAACAAGGCAAACATCCATAAAGTATTATAGCACCAAACACCGGACACTGTTGGAGGCAGCATGAGTCCTCTGTTGGTAACTACACCAACATTCCCCAAATTTTTTCAAACAGATTTTTAGTTATCTCTTTTTTAGTTATCTCAATTAATACACACTTTAACAGCTATTCATTTCTTTATATTTAGCAACTGTTAGTTAACAGTTTATCTATACTGTGAGCTAGCAACTCCATTGTTAAACAGGTCATTTCATCTCAGATTATCATGTTTTTAGAACATTTTCTGCTCAGCACCCTCCAGTTTCCCATTTTCGAGACGTACTGTATCTACCATTTCCAGACTGATAATTCAGGTTAAGTTTAAATAATACTAAGAGGCATTGAAAACTCGAGATATACTGAAGTGGTGCCTTGAAATGAGGGGGACAAGGTATAAAAAGGGTTCTAATTTCTACATGGTGCAACTGAAATGTATGCAAATGAAATTTGAAGTCTTTTGAAGTTTAACGATGTCTGATTTTTTCATTTAGAATTTTACACTAAGAAGCAGAGGGGGAACAAAGTGTGTCTTTTTCCAAACATTATGGGGGGCATTATCTATGAAAATGCGACATTGTTCTGTTTTTAAGACCTCCAGGACAATGTGCATGGTTACAATGTGGTTCTCGAAAATGAAATATTTGCATAGATTTAACCGAATTATTTTCTTTTCATTATAATTCACCAGAATTTACTTCTATTCGGATTAGACAGTCCACTGATATTTTTGGTGTTGGGTTACAACTTGACATATTTGCTCAACCCGGCATGAAAGTTGAATCAAAATAGTATGGTAGAATTTCATGTTAAAATGTATTCTACATACAGTGGGATGCAAAAGTTTGGGCAACCTTAATAATAGTCATTATTTTCCTGTATAAATTGTTGGTTGTTACAATAAAAAATGTCAGTTAAGTATATCATATAGGAGACACACACAGTGATATTTGAGAAGTGAAATGAAGTCCATTGGATGTACAGAAAGTCTGCACTAATTGTTTAAACAAAATCAGGCAGGTGCATTAATTTGGGCACCACAAAAAAAGAAATGAAATCAATATTTAGTAGATCCGCCTTTTGCAGAAATAACAGGCTCTAAACGCTTCCTGTAGCTTCCAATGAGAGTCTGGATTGTGGCTGAAGGTATTTTGGACCATTCCTCTTTACAAAACATCTCTAGTTCATTCAGGTTTGATGGCTTCGAGCATGGACTGCTCTCGTTAACCCACACCACAGGTTTTCAATAATATTCAGGTCTGGGGACTGAGATGGCCATTCCAGAACGTTGTACTTGTTCCTCTTCATGAATGCCTTAGTGGATTTTGAGCAGTGTTTCAGGTCGTTGTCTTGTTGAAAGATCCAGCCCCGGCGCAGCTTCAGCTTTGTCACTGATTCCTGGACATTGGTCTCCAGAATCTGCTGATACTGAGTGGAATCCATGTGTCCCTCAACTTTGACAAGATTCCCAGTCCCTGCACTGGCCACACAGCCCCACAGCATGATGGAACCACCACCATATTTTACTGTAGGTAGCAGGTGTTTTTCTTGGAATGCTGTGTTCTTTTTCCTCCATGCATAACGCCCCTTGTTATGCCCAAATAACTC
>VUQG01022418.1:0-40655 GCA_015106755.1 Etia nguti | reverse complement strand
CTCCCTCCCCCCTCTCTCTCTCACACACACACACACACACACACACACACACACACACACACACACACACACAGTCTCTCAGGTAAATGGAGGAAGTAAGGAAGGATTAAAGGGCTGGTCCTGGACAGGTGGTGAAGGGTGTTGGTTTGAGAGGAAAAAGGACAAGAAGAAGATGTTCTGAATGTGCTCAGATTCAGCTCTTAATGTTTCAGAATGATTTCCTATATCCTTCAAAACATTCAGTTTTATTTTTCAGTGTGGTTTTGAAGCATTTTTCATTACCTGTGAAATTTAGAAGTTAGAATTTAGAATTTAGAAGTTCTGGTAATATGAATTTTAGCTAGCACCAAAAGCACTGATGGTCAGAATGTCAAAGATGACTGAGAGGCTGTTTTATGTCTTTGTAAATTGTTGGGGGGGGGAGAATTGTTGGTCAGTAGAAATGAGCCAATTGACACAGCTTCTCAACGTGACTTTTGGAAAGTGATGGCGGCATTTTTCACTTTTTGAAAAATAAATTAATGAGAACTTAAACTTTGCAATTTTGCATGTTTAAAAAGATCCACATTAGTATTAGGGTTTCCAAACTACATGAGAACAGAAGCCTACATGACTAGACCGAGTCAGTGGTGTTTATTTTTATTTTTTTATTCATGGGTCTGTGGATGTTGCAGACTACATTGTGTAAAAGGTGGACTGAAAGCAAGCCATTTATTGATTGATGGCAAATGATCCAAAAAGACAAAACACAAGGTTAAAAAAAGGGAAACTAAACTCTATAAACTACTGAAAACTAGAACTTGGAACCACAGAGACTAAAAACAACAAAAACAAAAAAACCTACATATATTGTACATACCTATATACATGCTTATATGTATACATAAATATAACCATTTACAAATAGCTGAACACAATCCATATACCCTGTGCACACCGCAGCACAGTCATAGTAATTTGATACTTATGCTTTGTGTTTTAATCTCTTATCACCAAACATTATAGTAAGAGAACAGCTTTAATCATTAGTAAACAGAGATTCACTTTACCTTAAATCCTAAACAGTGTTTCTTCCTTACAGTACTGTTTGTTTGTGTCAACCATCCAAATTATAGAAAACAGGGTAGAATTCCCCTTCCTTTTACCTAATTTATATAGAGCTTTAAAGACTCAGATTGGTTGTGAGGAGATCAGGGTAGCCTGGTTTTGTATTTGATGATTCAGTTTATTTGCAGTTTTTTGTTTTTTTGTTTTTACTTTACTGATTTATTACATTTTTAAGATGTAGTTAACTGTTAATTGTTAGAGGCTAATTTTCTTTGGGGAAATTCTTGTTTGCAGAATAAGAAATGACATGCATGGTGCTGGAGCATGAGCAGACAGCACATCTGTACTGCATTTAAAAAAAAAGATGAATTTTGCTGCTGTTAACATTAGTTTGATAAGAAATTTCAGGCTCGTCCTCTTACTCGGGGCCTGTGAAAGGCCAGCTCTGCAGTGTTTTCTCGCTCTGCTCCTCAGAATGAATCTCTTCCTCTCACAGTTTATTGTGTTGGTTTCTCTTTTTCACTCCAGTGCTCAACAAATTTCATTTAATTTATTTCCACAGCCGTGGTGTTTTCTCATCCTCTTCCTCTAATACTACATGCCATTTCCCTAAAGCACCTTTTTTTAATTTTTTGTCTCCGCTTGGAAAATGCATTGCACTTGTTCTTCTGTTTTACCACTCCTCATCAGAGTGTCTCGCGAAGGGCTTTAAAATCATTTATCCAAATATACCTGTCGGTTTTTCTTTGACACATGCATATAGTTATTCCTGCATTATGATTTTGGCATGCATCATGATAGTTGACAGCTCATACACCCCCTTTCTCTGCTTGAGTCTTGAACCTTTTGATCCCTTGCCTACCATCTGTTTAATGCATTCATTTAAAAAAAAGGAAAAGGCTGCTGCCATTGGTCAGTGAAGGTGGTCAGAGCTGAGGGATGTAATAACAACAGGTCCATCAATTCTCTTATTATTGGTGGTTTTCCTGCAATTTCCAGCCTCTACTGGGTAAGTGATCATAGCCAAATTAAATGGGTAATTCCATTGTTTTGCTTCCCTGCTTTACAATAACAATAAAGCGAATCAATCAATCAATCAATCAATCAATCAATCAATCAAGCCTGGAGGGGCCCAGAGATGACTCTGACTCAGCATTGTCATTCAGGTTCAAGAGTTTAACAGCTCCCTTTCAAAATGAGAACATCTATCATTGTCATAAATGGCTGCTTTGTCTTGGGTAGTGATTGCATATATGAAACTGAATTTGTGGGCTCCACTTGAGGCAGATTTTCTGAGCTCTTTTTTCAATCTTTTCCCAACATGCTGCAACAATCAATTTCAACCGAAATCAATTCCTTCACTTTGGAGCTACCTCCATCTTGCCTGCAGTGTGGTGCAGCTTTCCATGACAATCACGTGAGGGCGATGAAAGAGAATACGCTGAAAAACCACACCAGAGGTACCCAGAGTACTTTTTCAGGCACTGCTTCTCGTTTTATAACCTTCACCTTAACCTATTACCTCACAGTCAGACTCTGCTGTGTGTGTGTGAGTACTTTTTAACAGACAGTATATCCCTCTGAGCGGTAATATTACCTTTAAATAAACAAGCTTTTTCTTTGCCCTTTCAATTTAAATTGAATTTAAACATGTGATGGTTAGAAAGCAGACACATTACATGCTAAATGCTAAATCACCCATGACTCATTAAATCACATAATGGCACCAACAGGCGCACACACACCTTGCTTGGAGCCAGAATATTGTAAAATCAATGTTAATTCTCAGCCAAAGTCAGTCCATGACCTGCATGTGTCAGCACTCATTGGGGAGACAAACTGGGCCAAACCCAGGCATGACACTATTGATCTCTGAGCAATAATGGATCTGGATCTGGATCTGGTTTATCATCCAGGAGACTGTAGTTTTGTATTTTTCAAATGGCTTCAATATTTTTCCCTCTTTCTTCTATTTTGGCTTTTACTTGCTTTAGAATTGAGCACCTGGTTAGGAAAAGATCAGAGTTTGGCTTAAAATACGTCCCTTTATGTGTCTCACCCAACTCTCTAATCAACCCAGTATCATGGCAAAACATGTATTAGACACATCAGTCCACTGTGCCTATTTCATGCTTTGCCTCTGCAAAACGTGCAATGGATGCGCAAAAGAACATGTTATGCATAAATGAGACACAACTCGTTGTGACTGCAAGAGCAATCAAAAAGTTCAGAGACTTTGTAAGAGTGTCTGATTTCCTCTTGAAGATGATCATCTCCCATGTGAGATGTGTCTGAGAGAGAAAATTTAGAGAAACCAACATGAACTTTTCCCAATTTGCCAGAAGAGAAAAAGAGAGAGAGATTTTCCTTCCAGTGACTTTGTCAAGCCATCCAGTGTGCTTCACAGATGGGAAAGTACAAGAGAACAGACATGAATTTCAGTGACACATTCTAAAAATGGTTCTGTAAACTGGCCAGAGGTGCACAAGAAGATGATCTTGAGGGAGAGATCTGCTAAAGTTAAACTGTTTTTTTTGTTTTTTTTTAAATAATCAGACCGCATATAACACTGAAATAATTTTATTCACAAATCCAAGGGGTGCAGGTAATTGCAGAGCTGATTAATTCAAAGTAGTGGTTCCTTCTAGAAAGAGACAAAAGAATGTCAAGTAAGAACATGGAATCAGGAACAAAGAGAGGGTGGAAGAGACAAATGAGAAAATAATGAGTTAAGAAGTATCTTATTGTGAAAGCACCTCGACTTTCTGCTTGTGTAAGCACATTAGAGTCAAGATGTTCCTCAGTGAGGTGTTAAATGTACCTAGCTGAGTGGTGAAGTGCCTGCTATCAGCATGATAAATGTACTTCTGACATGATAGAGCTATCCGTTCCTTCTCCCAGGACATTACCCTCCAATGTTCCAGTGACTCACTCACACACAGCCTGGGGATATTTCTGTGCACATTTGATATTGAAATTAAATCTACATGCCCTGGTTGGTCCATCAGAGAGTATTAAGCAGGTAAATTAAAACAAAATGACTTTCAGACTCATCTAATGTTATAACCAAGTCGAAAAATGACCATTAAATAGCTATTACTGACCACTGTAGATGTGGATTCATCACTCTATAGACATTAAAGTGAAATATGTGTGACTTAGCCCTGCACCGTCTGCTTTAAGTTGCCTTTTTTGAATTTATTAGCAAATACGACTATGTTGAACTATAAGTGTGAATCCGCCTCCTTTCAGCCCCCCCTACAATCTGCCATGTGACTGTATGCAGACAAATCGGGGATATTTCTGTTTCTGTGCTTGCATTTTATTCATCTGCAGGCACTCTTAATACCCCCTGTCTCCAGAGTTTTTTTGGGACACCAAACATCAGAGAGAATTCATGACAGCAGTGTTGGAGCTGATTGGATTTATCTAACTGTAATTCAGTCATCGTCCCAAAATGTGTGCATAGGTTGTCAGCTGATGATGGGATGAAGCAGATGGTCATATTTCACTTGCCTCTAAACTTATCTTTTTTGTTTTCTTCTTTGTGTTTTAAAATTAGATGTTACGTCTAATCTTTTGAATGCAAATATGAGGAGCAGAAAGAGTCCTTTTGTATTTTTTAGATTCTGTTAAACCCTCTCTGTATATCAGGTATACAGCTAAGAAGTTGGGAAGAAGTCAGTCTGGTAAAGCAGCCTGTTTCTGACGTCAGAGCAGCGTCTGACAGAAGTGTAGCTGTGACAAAATTAATGAAGGTCTATCAATATTATCTCGTTCATTAGACCTTTCAGTGGCCCTGATAAGCTAATTTCCAGCTCCATTTTCTTTAGTCTTGCACTCTACTAGCGTAGCTTTGCATGCTTCTCAGTTCAAAATATCCTTTATTTACCTCACACTGGAATTTGTACTACTTTAGCTCTTCTTGCTTTAAAACAAATTTTTTCTGATTAGCTACCACTCACAAACAGAAGAGCTGCTTGTGGGTGTGGCTTAAGTTCTCAGAGTCATTGGTTTTGTATATAAGATGAACATTGCTTCCAGGCCCAAAAGTTAAGCCAAAGTGCCTCAAATTTGCTTTCTTTCTAATAGACAGCAAGGGGGAGTTTTTAAGTAGGTAACCAATGGATGACATCACAGTGGGTATGTCCATGTTTTACATACAGCATGGTTTCAGCTAGAGCCTTGTGCCTGACCAAGAGTTGAGAGGACCAAGAGTAGAAGAAAATATTTGAACCAGAGAATTTAGAGCCTTTGAAAGTCAAAACTTTAACCTCAGAAATTACTTTCACATATGCTGATCTCATTGTTTTTAAGTTTGGCCATGTGTAATATGACCATTCACCTATGTAAGGTAAACATGACAGAAACAAAGAAAAAGCATGATAGGTCTGCATTATAAAGTTGAAAGAAAACACAGTGGACCTTTTTGGGAGGTTTCTCTGCTGTTAGAATCTCTACAGCATAACCAACCTTCACAGAGTTAATTGTCATACTTCAGCTTGAAACTTTTTCAGAGATTTCACTCTTATTGCAGGGAATAAAAATTTCCGGTACTATAAGACTGTAATGTGAGGTAGCTGGTTGTGGAAATGGCCTTATAACCACTAAACGAATATGCTTCTGCTCTTCAAATGGGAAAAATTTTGTTGCATGCTGCAGTGAGCTGGTATTTGACTGCTCTGGTTTGGTTGTATAATTGACAACAGTGGCACGCTGTCAGCTGTTTAGAACCGGCAGAAAGGTAAAACAATGTGATACCGACAAAGGAGATCCTGCTTCTCATGAGGATTCACATTAAATTTGTCTTTCTGTAATTATGGACCTCAGCATTGAATGGGCACCATCAGCAATGTATGAAAATAAAACGTTTCTTCCTCTAATGTAAATCAAACGAAAGTCTCAGTTTCCGTTAACAAATTGATCTTTTCCACCCTTCCATCACTCTTGACCTTCCTTGTTAAGCGAGCTCTGCTGCGAGCAGCTCTGCATACCGTTTCAGTGATGAGCTGGCACTAAAACCTGCAGCCTGTTGAGGTTTCAGGTCTGGCCCTTAACCTAGAAAGCTCTTTGTTAGGGGACTGCAGCAGCACAGGTAACAGATCATTTGCTAAAACCAAAGATTTGCTCTTCACACTATGAGTAATGAGGCGAAGATGCACACAAATAGATCAAATACCCAGAGTATCGTCTGGCTGCCAGTGACCTAACCCTGATGACAAGCCAGATTTATAAGAATAATGATGGTTATGTGAAGACATGGGAGCCCATGAGCTATCAAGCTATCCATCGCAAGCTAATATCCAAAATATTCTGCATTCAGACAAGGTAATAATTGAAAAATTTCCACATGTAATTGGATGAGTACACGGTGCTCAGACTCTGCTTTTGCCTTCATTGTTGATCCTGTATACAAGTGTAAGGATGTGGTAACTAGTGCATTTTTATACATCTCTGCTCACCCCTTAAGTAGATCTCTGCTCACCCCTCAAGTAGCTTTTTCATTTCATTATATTTGTGCTGATTAGCCTGAAATCAGAATTAATAACTCACTGCAGTCTGTTTCCATCTAGTGTGAGATTTTTACCAATTTATGAGAGCGAGGATTTGATTTGCCTAAATCAGTCAGTACAGATCAAAGCATCAGCCCTGATGTAACATAACTTTATGTCCACATTATGTCCAACATTCATTTAACCAGGAAGTGAAACCCTTGAGATTAAGAGTATATTTTGCGAGCGGTGAATGCATCAAACAGCTAACTGTGCTTTGTACACATCGCTGTAATCTGACTGGCTTGGTGCTTGTGAGCTGGGACGTTACAAACAAGCTAATGCTGAACATTTGTGTTCTCACTTGCACCTGTCAGTGTCACGGTACTGGGTCGTATGACCCAGTGTTTGAGTTTTATTGTATTTTGTTCTTCATTTGTGTTCTAGTTTCAGTTTTGTTTATCTAATTAATGCCTAGGTTGCTGTTCTAGTCCTTTGTTTGTGGATCCTTTTGTGTCTTCTCCCCTGTTCTAAGTCTCCCTGCTTCGTGTCTACCTGTCATGTTTCATGTCTCTGTGGTTCTTGTTGTCAAGTTCGTGGCATGTCCGCGTCTCGTCATGTTTCCTGTTTATTTTGAAAGTTTTGTTTCCACGTTCTATGTGCTTTGTTTACACTTCCACTGTGGTGTCATTATGTTCATTCTAGTCAGCTGTTTCCTCATGTGTCTCCACTTCCCCTGATCTCCTCATTTGTGTATTTAAGTCCCCTGTCTTCCTGTGTTCAGCGTCGCGTCGTCTGTGTAACTTTCCCCATGTTTAGTCACAGTCTTTAGAGTATCATAGTGTTCACAGAGTTCAAAGTATTCATAGTCGTCATAGTAAATTCTTAGTTGCCATAGCCTGATCACAGTTTATTTTCTTAGTTTGCCGTTTCCCCATTATCACCTCAGTTTAGTTTTCCCAGTTCTTTTCTCGCCTTGATTTATGCCATGTTTATCAGCATTTTGTTTAAAGTTGGTTCCATCTCCTCGCCTCTGTCTGCTCCTGGGTCCACCTCACACACTCCACACGGTCTGCCTCCGCCGACCGTGACACAAAGGGCTTCATACAACATGCCTGACAACCCTTTGTTAACAAATGTTACAGCAGAAAAAACCTCAGTACTCTAAAACATATTACAGAACTAAATGATTGATTGGGAATGAAAATAAGAAACGTTTCAGTGTGGAAGGTTACTGATACCATTGAACCTGTACTATACTCCACAGCTGGACTCTGCTGCAGGTTTATTTTTCCTTCACATTTTAACTCTCTGCTCAGCCAGAGTTTTACAGCTTCAAAACATTGTTTCAGTTAAAATCACAATCATGACAAGCAACTCTGTAGGAGCTCCTGCAATGGGGTGGCGGTTAATAGGGATTTATGCTTTAGTGGGAAATCTACACCTCAACCACAACCCCCCTGAGATCTTACAACATAACCTGATGTGCACCTCTCTAGAAATGTAACTAAAGATTGCATCGACACAGCTGGCAACTACTGTGATTGGCCTATTCAGTACTGTCAATTCCTGCTGTACATGTTCAGCTACTTTGAGTTAGTATATTGATTGTTATTCTCTAACTGGCTAAATACAAGGAAACATAATTATAACATCAATATAAGGACTCTCAAATGTCAACAAATTTCAGGAGGGAGATTGCAGAAGCTATCAGAATGGACCCGAAGGAAGAAAAAAACAAAACCAACCAACAAACAAATAAAATGCACCTGCACAAGCATAAATGCTGGCAACGACGTCGGCCACTAGATAGTTTACATCGTCTGCAAAAATTCACTGCAAAAGTCTAAATCAAGTCTTCTGCTTCAATTCCTACTCTTCCAACAAAGCACAAACTGCTCAAGCTGACATCCATATAATGAAAACTACATTAACTAATGGTGTAATGTTGAAATAAATGTATATAGAGCCACTTTCAATCCATTGTGCTTGTTTGTGCATGATAAGTAGTTTGAATTAAAGAGGTTAATGAACTTAAAGCCTCAAATTTGCATTCAGGAGTTCCAAGGCTCCCAGAAACAGAAGAAATGTGATGAGGTTTAGGATCTTCTCCTGATACGAACATTCACACTTGGACAGACTATCCTCTGCAGAAAACTATACTGACACAGAGAGGCTTTGTGCCAGACTTGTAATTTTTTAACTGCAAGAGAGGTTTTTAAAAAATAAAAAAAAAAGGGGGGGGGAAACACTATCTGAAAAACAAATTTATCAAATCCTTTAAGAGATTTTAAAACAATGACTTTAGTACTCAAAATGTCAAACAAGTACTTTTTGTTGGAACTAACCACTTATAGACAGAGGAATGCAGTTGCTGTTGGATACTATCTCAGTGTACATACTGCCGACAAGGAGTGCCTCTCCGTCTTTAGTATGAGCGATGTTACATGGACTTGTTTACATCAGACTCTGTTTACCTGGCGATTCCATCATGCTGGCCCAGAACTCAGGAACCATGTGCAACGGGTCGCCTTCTGAGCCAGTCAGCTTGTAGACGTGAACACAGGGAGGAGTACTCACATTGCTGTAGTGGCTGACAAAAAAGTCAAAGTTCTGCAAGAGGGGAGAAGAGAAAGAGATGCCTTATAAAGAACAGGAAGGAAATAAAAGGCAAAGTTGTATCGCTAACTACAACAAAGCTCAACATGAGACACTATGAAGTATGCTGTCAGCACTCTCTTTAAAAGCTTCCCTCAAGTCAGTGCTTTATTTCTCACTGCTCTTAACCAGGCAGTTTCTCTCGTTACTTAAACCTTCTCTATATCCTCTATTAGCTGTACTCAATCTGGACTGGTCTTGTTTCCCCAGGTGTAAGACAACAACTCTTATATTTATTTATTTATTTTTCATATATTTTTCATATATTTGAAATTTAATTCTGGCACAGACTGAAGTATTTGTTCTCACCAGAACTACTCAAAACAGTAAAATATGTTAAAGCAACTCAGCTGTTGAGCAACATGTTACAAAAACAGGTGGATAAACAGCTGGATTACTGAAATTTGCACACAGAGTTAGGCAAACAGGTAAGTGCACAAATAAATGATAGTACCTGACTAACAGAGCAGCTATGAGAGAAGCCAGGCTTAGTTAGTCTGACCACATCTCCAGGTGACTCATAGCTGACCACGTAGAGATGATGCTCCAGAGGAGTGTCTCTGGTGCCCTGGAAGTACACCAACTTTGCTGCCTCATTGACCCAGATCTAGCAAGGAAACATGAGAGAACATTTGAAGGTGAATGAAAACAGCAGCTCTCAGCAAAAATACAGCAAAGGTCTTTTCAGATGCCATAAAGTAGTGCATGACAAACCTAAATAAAGCCACTGAAACATCTTTGTTTCAAGTAAAATTTTTAAAATATTAGTCAGCATTAGTGCTGAACTCCAGAGTTTGTAAAACAAAAATATAGAAAATGTAATGTTCAAACAAACATGTATATTTGACTGTTCGAGTGATTTTTTTTAAAGGCAGCATCAAGTTAACTTGTCATCTTTCAGCTTCAGCAGCATTTGAGGGTGTTTGCATCCATACTATGCACAATGTCGACATGTTTAGACAAGGTTTTTTTGTCCATCTGTTTTACCCAGAGAACAGACTGAAAACAAAAAAAGTCCTGAAACAAGCAAAAAGTGAAACTGACTGCAGCAGAAGCCTGACAGAAAATCTCCAGGGAAAAACCAAATGTCAGTTGATGTGGATCTGTTGGCAACTTCACTGCACTGCACTGCAGCACCAGTCTTTTTATAAACACCCTAAAATTAGGATTTAGAGTCCGCACTCCAAATTCATGATCATTACTTGAGATTAAAAGTGAGAACTGCCCAAATATTTTCTCGCTGCGTTCACCTGTGTATCTCTCATAGGTGTGATTTTTATTTTTTTATTTTTTGTATTTGGTACTCACCTTGGAACCATGTCTTGCCAACACTTCCCATTCCCCACAGGTCAATGTAACCTCTTCTTTGATTGCACATTTAAAGTCTCCTGGAGGACAGAAAAGTAAAAATCAACATTCTATAATGTAAACGCTAGCGGCTGAGTCGAAAGACAAAAATAATATCAGCCTAAAAAATATGATTATCTCATTTCAAATCAATGCAGACCATCTCCTAGTTTCTTACCCTCTAGGTGCTGGTATTCCTGTGTCCAACGGTAGCAGCCTGGTTGTAACTGGGATGTGATTTTATACAGATGGCTGAAACCTGTTTTAGACTCATTTACCCAAATGAAAGTAAACTCATCTTCTGTCGTTTGAATAAAGGGATAGAATATATCGTGAACCTGCAGAAAGAAAGAAAGCGTCACAATTAGAATTTATAAATGTACCTAATTAGTTTATTTTAAAGGTAGCCATAGAGTGCAGTGAGAAAACATTTACATTTATCCAGACGTCAGTGGTTTCTTCATAAATTATGTATGGCTGCGTGTTAGTGGGCACAGCCTCCAGACTCTCCTGTCTTAGAGCTGGATCATCTGTCACCGGGATGAAGAGGGCAGGAGGCAGCAAAACAAGTTGCAGTTTCCTCTGACTGCGGTCTAACAGCACTGCCCAACCACTACAACAGAGAGCAGACAACGATCAAAAGACTGCTTTGTATGGAAAGAATAGCAATCGTGAATGATAAATAGTTCCCTCCAGCCTGAGAGTGGCAGAATTTTGCAACACTCACTATTTGCCGTCACTCGTCCATCCTACTCTGGCGATGTATTCTGTCCCAGGAAACAAGGAGTTAAAGGGGGCGACCAGTTCTTTGTCGTGTGTGCTCACTATCTGCAAGTACACATACACATGCATACGCACACGTTAGATACAGATCATGCTAAAGACTGAAGATGCTAAAGCACGTAGAAAAAAAGTGAAGAAAAGGAAGTGAGACACTTGCTCTTCCTTGATGATCTGTCTTGATCTCTGCCAGTTTAAGTGTAGACTGGGGATTTTTGCTACCTGTAAATAAGAGATTAGAAAAAATACAAGTTGTAGAAATGTGTGTGTGTGTGTGTTTTCACTACTCTAAATTCTTGTGCGTACATTGTGCAAACCTGCACTGACCTGTGCGAGGATATCTGTATGCATCTGCTTTCCGCTCCTCAAGTGCCGGAGATGGAACATGAATAATTTCTACCTCTGTCTCATCCACCTCTTCATACAGAAGGTACACTGTTTTACCTCCATTAGGGTCTAACGGGAGAAAAACAATTAACCCAATTTATCAAAAGAAACAGAACCTATAACATGGGTTCTAAGTAATGTTCCTTAAGCACATGAATTGCTTTTGTTAGTAATAGCCCTTTTGCACTAGAACCTACTCGGCCCAACTCGACATAGCTCGATTCAACTCAGTTTCGGACGTTTTCCATTACAATCGAGTACCACCTAATGTACATGGGGTCGTTATAGCAACGCGGCTGAAAGTTCAGCGACATTATTTGTATGCAACACGAACACCACACTGCTGACCTTCTACTGCTGAGGGGCTCCACCAGTAGCCAGTGAAACGGTCAAACTCTTCCTGGATGACAAATGTTGCTACACCTGCAGACTTGGGGTCCTCCTTAACATTATCTAAACCTGGAAGAAATTGAATAAATTAGCAAATGGGTTCAAATCCATATGCCACATTCATATGCCTAAACACACAACTGAACATGTGGTATCTCAAAGGTGTTTTCTCTCTGTGCTACAAAGTTAAATTGGATGAGAAAAAACAGGGAAGATGAAGTGCCAAAAAATATATATTTTAAAACAAGACACACATTAATAGTATGACATTTGTAAAGCTCACTCAATAAAAAAAATGTTTAAATAAAAAACTGAGTCTTCAGACCTTTATGGCAGTACGTGAGTCGCCTTTCCTCGCCTGTCTTAATGTTGGCTATCCACAAGTCATTGTTGTTGATAAAGGCTATAAAGTCTGGATCTCCAGGGCAGATCTTGGGGTCCATGCGGGTCCCTGAGCACTGAGTCTTGATCTCCATAGGCTTTACAGGAGCTGACTGCTAAAACCAACAAAAACAATCTTAGTCAAAAGCAAAATGAATGTTACATGGACAGGGCGAGAGCCTTATGAAAACATTAACCTAACTCCTGAAAAAAAAATTCTAAAGTTTAGGATGAAGACATTAAGACAATCAAAAAGACTTCTGTAAACTAAGTTAACTCGCTCTGTAACATCTGCTGACTTGAAATACTAGGAGAAGCTCAAATAACAGCTTGAGATTGTTGGACTGCGTAGCCAAGTAAATGACAGCAAGTACAGACCACCCATATGGGTGCACGTGGTTATTTTCAGTGACTCAGACCAGCTCATGATTTTGTAAAGTGACTCAACACATTCGAGCTATTGCAATTTCTCCTACCAATGAGGATGTTGTCATATGTTTATACAAATCTCATTTATCTATTATTTAACCAGTTTGTTTATTCTTTTTATCTTGTTAAACCCATCATCAAGATTCAGCAGCAGCATCATGCACATCAAAAACTCTTCAAATACAGTGTAATGTACAAGGGTGTAAGGAAATCCCTGTTATATCAAGCAGGTTGAAAAGCTGCATTAAAATTAGAAAAGGCACAAGCACAGGGAGAGAAAGACCTGAAGTGCACCTCTTACAAACAGTGAAAACAATCTAAATGAATCTTAATCCCAGGTCCAAACCAGCTATCCCAGCTGACTACATCGTAAGTTTTCAGAGCCACCGTTCATAGTAGAGCTCATATTTAACACAAAGGCTAATTCAGAAAGATCAAACTGCACAGCTTGTCTGGACAGTTGTGTGATCCACTTTCCTTGTCCACAGTTGCAGATTTTGTCAGTCTTGTATTATAATAATAAATTTGATGTTTAAACTCTAGCCAGGAGTGTCAAACATAAGGCAGTGATTCCAGCAATGCCCCAGCAATGATTCGGTCTTCTGGACGTTTTTTTTAGTAAATGTGAAGACGGGTATAAATTTTGGACTTTTAACTGTATTTTAACAAGTTTTACAGCTTTTACTACTGATAAACATCTAAAAATCTTGAACTCACCCAAGATTTGTAGTCGATACACCTATTGTATCAATTTGAAACTCCTTTGTCGCCTTGTTTTTGAGTTATTGCATTCACAAACTTGGGTGTTCCATTGCTTGCTTGCCTGTCCGCCAGGCAGGGTGACAGCATTACCCCATCAGCCTGTTACAGCTAAAGGGGTAAAAACTGAGCTGTCCTCTTGAAATTACTTATATTAAGATGTCGGAGGGATTCAATGTGCAGTTACACTTCTTTACACTGACAGAAAGGGGAGTTTCAGTTTTATGGCCCACTTAAGAGCAAAGTGGCCCACAATGCAAAGTCAGTCTAACATTCCTGCTCTAGCCATTAATCACACAAACACATGAAATGTAATAACTTATAACATGGAAACACTATTCACTGACTGTGTGTCTGGTAGAAGGTCTGACAGGAGACTCACAGATAGAGATCATCTCTACCTTGCAGGTATTCCTTGGTATCCCTCTAATTGAATGGCTACACAGTATTTATAGGTTTATGAGCCAAAGTAATGTATTTAATATAACAGTGTCGTTACGCATCTGTACTGATCCATTCTTTAATCAAGAGAATCTAAGAATTGTAAAAAAATTGAGCAGCTGTACTCACAATGAAGCCATTGTTGCCACCGTCTTGACAGTAGAATAGGCTATTACTAGCCTGGAAGAGGAACAGTCCAGTCTGGGAATGGTAGTCATAGGAAGTAATACCAAATGCTCCCAAACGTTTACGCTCTCTCAGCAACTCCTCCTCTCGAGAATATGCCCCCTGGTGCGGCGTAGCCTTAGAGCAACAACAGGAAGACATATGGATAAGATCTGAATTTACCAAAGGGATTTTTAGAGGTTTGCTATGTAAACCTGTCCATATGCAACGGTACATATATACACAACACAATAAATGAGAAACACACGATTGAACCACATTCATCTGCCCCATTGTCCCAAAATAGTGGTTGGATAGTATTTTGGGCTTCGATAACAACACACTGGGTAGTTTGGTAGTGGCACAGCACAAACAGAGAGGAGAGAGGAGAGAGGAGAGAGGGGGAATTCACCTGGAAGTGATCCAGCATCTGTTTCCATGACAACACTAAGAGGGCCTCTTTCCGAATCTTTTTGGGGATTTCTGAGTAGAGTAATGAGTTCTCTCTGCTTCCATAAGGCATTCCTGGTAAGCACAAAGAAAAGCAACAAAGGCAGTGTCAACAAGAAACAACAGGCATTTCACCGTGACTGTTTTAGCATCATGAGGCGATCATCTTCTGCTGCCTTGAGCAGAAAAGCATGACCGAGGTCAACTGAAAGGAGTACAGTTGAGAAAAAGACAGAAATTACCAATTACAAGCTGATACTGGGCATTTTTGTCCCATCAGTAGCAATGGCTTACCGAGGTAGTAGAGCCGGTGGGAGTGGGGTCCATTTTCATCATTTTTCTGCACGAACTGGAAGTCATGGGGAGCCTTGTTGGCAATCATGCCTGAGTACTTCCTGCTACAGTGGATAATATCTCGCAGGCCCTCCCAAGAGTGTTTCTCCACAAAGAACTGAGATGGCACATCCTCCATTTCCACCACCTCTGCATTATCCGAAAGGCCGTCCACAGCCGTCATGCTCACAGTCACACAGCTGCATGTTGACATTACAAAGAACTGATAAGTGGTGCGGAAACCAAAGCACACCCACACAAGGCCATTCGTTTATTGGAACTGGTTTAAATGTTATTCATCCATTTTATTAAGCAAGGCAGAGAGACTACATGAACACTGTACCTTGTCCAGATACCCTCTTTATTGTCACAAAGTTTGACCTTCTTGACTCTATGCATTCACTGGTTAACACGTGTGACGTCAGATCTGTAACCAATAGAAGAAGTACAGATGTAATGTTAAAAAATTGTAAATAGAGTTAGTTAGCAATCTTGGAATTTGGGTCATCAATTCTTTATAGCAAAAGCTAGACACGGTGAAGAAATCCAGCACCAGGCTGTTCTTGTCCCGTTAACACAAATACAGAAGGTGGGCCCCAAACAGAGGGGAAAAATGTATCCTTTATTAAGAATTCAAAGGATACTTGCATACTGCAGTGTCCACTAAAGATGTGAAATCCCCTGAGAGATTTTTTTATGCAAGTCTATGGTAGCACGAAAGCAGCTGACACATCTACAGCTTCAGGTGAAACACGGGATTTAGAGTATAGCCCCACATTTCTGCCTTTATAATCTCTGTTTAGTGAGAGATTATATGACGCAAAGAGCTGTGTGGGGGGGATACTGTCTAAACAACCGAGATGCTTTCCTGATGCTACTGCTTTGGTAATTATAGTTGACTAATCTAATATTATGGTGAGGCCACTTACATCTGTGTTTAACAAACTCGCAATCAAAACACCAACCTGCATGTACCACAAAATACGTATATATAGCCCTAAATAGCGAATTCAACAATAATTTGCTTGATAATCCTCATGTACGAAGGTATATTAGCCATACCGTAAATCTTCACTTGGATGAAGAGCATCGGTAACGTTATTACCGGCTGTCTAGTTCTTGTAATCCTCCTATTAGCAATTAAAATTTAACTTAACGTGGCCTCAATCTTACT
Organism: Etia nguti; assembly: GCA_015106755.1. NCBI lineage: Eukaryota > Metazoa > Chordata > Actinopteri > Cichliformes > Cichlidae > Etia > Etia nguti. Next base: position 24,422 of record VUQG01022418.1, on the reverse strand, counting down.
AAACACGTTATAAATTACAGGGACCTATATGCCAGTTGTAAAATAATACACGAAAAGAGCCCATTTGACTCAGGTAGATACCTGACAGCGTTTAAAGGCTTAATATTAAGGATGGGAAATTAGTGAAGGGAAATAGTAAAAAATAAAATAAAAATAAATAAATAATGATTATACCGGTGTCGCTGATGGTAACAGTTAAGGTTAGCTCGCCTACAATAGATCTTTGTTCTTGATTTGCAACTACTCAGTCACGCCGGGAAAAACACCGGCAAATTTATTTGAGCGAACATTTTAAACTCAGCCGATGTTACTTAAATCCTGGGGTGAACAACAAAACCCCCAAGATGTTAAAAACAGGCAGCGAAAGACAGTTATTAAATCGTGTCTGCCTTCGCTGCCTCTTGACAGGACTGTTCCCCTCTGTCATGTTTGCTCTGAAGCTAACTAGCTAGCTGCCGTTACCCGGGCTGAAAGCTAGGTTGCCACAAGCTAGCGGTGTCTGGTTTTCTATAAAAACAGACTCTGTGAAAGAAGTTAAAATTTAAACCAACACTCACCAATGCGGCCACTGTTTCTTTACCCGGCTTACAAACCTTATTAGCTCGATGTCAATAAACAGTTTTTGAGACCGCTGGAGCTTGTATCCATGGCCCAGAATGGCCACACTCAAATTGCAGCTGGCTCTGAGATTCAAGAAGCGGAACATTCGTACTCGTGGAGTACAAACCCGGTGCTTTTTTCAGCCGCACCGCTGTTGCTGCTCTGGTTTCAGAGGCGGCAGGAACTTTGTGGTCAGTATTACAACTGCTCACCTTATTTGAGCATGAACTGCGCCTTAGGTCAGGCATCACCGCCTGATGCGAAAAGCTTCAAGATGAAGCAGGGATCATGTCAGGAAGGCAGAAAGCCGTTAATTAGCCAGTCACCAGTGATTTTGACGTGCATATCTTCTTTTGTTTTGTAAAGAAATATTACATTTCAAGGAATTCAAACATTTTTCAAGCATAAATCAAAATTCAAACAAAGTACCTTATCTTGCAGGCACCTTTCTTGCATTTACGAGGTTTCCGTCACCATGCCATCTTTAAAATATGAATTCAATTTTCATTCTGACCCATAATGTGAAAGAAAATCAACACAATCATGTTGTGTGGAGCACCCAATTTTTTATTTATACAAATAATACAGCCATTCTACTTCAGAGGGATGAAACGAGAAGAGTGTGTGGCTCCAATACCAGGGCGACCGTGCTTCACTGGCTTGTAGGTGATGGAGAATTCTCCCAAGTAGTGACCACACATCTCAGGCTGTGGAGAGAGGACGAACAACAATATGTTAAGAATGTTATGTGACACATAAGAACATATTTACTGACGTTTAAACAAAACAGCTTCCCCTCAACAGCTTGAGCAAAGTGTAATTTGATGTGTACAAACAGGGATGTGGACTTGAAAAGTGCAATACAGTAGGAATTCTTTTATACAGGATATGTGAGATTCACTAAGGTAATGTATGATTCAAGCTACTTTTGGCTGCCCCCTTCTTTAAAAGGTGGATGCCCTCTTCTTTAAAAGGTGGATGCCCTCCCCGACAACCCCACAGAGATGTGGGTCTCCTCCCTGGATCAAACACAGGAACTTTTGCTACACTTTGGAGCCACTAGACAACATATGACTTGGTCAGTACCAAATGGGGAAGCCTGGAGGCATGCGGGATCTGTGTGCGATGAAGCTGGTGTTTAATGGATTTTGCAACACCCGATTATTCTGCATCATCCTGCATTCATAATCAATCGCTATGGGTGATTTGGCTCATAGCATATTGTACTGTCAACTTAGAAATTGATGCGATTTTTTTTTTTTTTTTATTTAACTGGACAATATGTCCAGCAGAGCAGGTCTGAAGTATGTTCAGGTCTGAACATACGTCCTATACTGCAGTAGATTATGCATCACAGTGTACTCAGTGTAAAGCGGTGACCTTCAGGAAAACTAGCTTATAAGAAATGCACTCTTGGAAAACTGATAAAGACCCCTTACATTTTTTAACCACCTAACACGTCCAAATATGCTCTTGCAATTTAGTGTATCTGTATTTTCCCAGTGTACTAATTATCTGCCATGTTGAATCACTTTGACAACCATGGTCAGACGTAGCTATAGTTCCACAACTACATAAAAACAACTTTACTTACATTTGATAAAAATGCTGCGTGAGCCACTTGAGCTCAACGTCTATTTTTAGAGGGCAATGAGTGGAAACTGAATGAGGTTGTAAATGGGCAAAAGGTCAATTCATTGGTCATTCACACCTGCTGAACCAATGCACACTTTAGTTTTAGGTTTTTGTTTCCCCCCAAAATAAATTATCATGATGATGAGCAGTTCTATAGGATGGGTGAGCTGTTTTAGTTCAATGCCAGAAATAAAACCAACCCAGCTTTTCATACTGTGCCAACTACCAGACTGACATCTCACCTTGATTTCAACCTGGTTGAAAGTCTTGCCATTGTACACTCCAACCATAGACCCCACCATCTCAGGCAGGATGATCATGTCCCTCAGGTGGGTCTTCACCACCTCTGGTTTCTCCATGGGAGGAGCCTCCTTCTTTGCCTTGCGCAGGCGCTTAAGGAGAGTCTGCTGCTTGCGACGCAGGCCACGGTTCAGCCTCCTCCTCTGACGGGCGCAGTACAGCTGCATCAGCTGCTCGCTAGAGGCAGGACACAGAGGAAAACAATTTAAATCAAGTCTCAGGCCTCCAATTCCCAGATGCAAGTAAGAGAAGAAATCATGTGTCCATACACAAACTAGTCAATGCTCTCAGACACATTAAGGTGAAAAAAAATGGCTGCCAATATTAGACAAGTAAATTCTAGTTTCAGTGTCCAGTCTCAAGCCTCTTTATTCAGTTTTGACCTGCAAGCGTCAGAGTTGAATAAATCATCTTAAAGATAAGACAATTTTATTTTCAGTGAGTAAAAAGTCAGCACCATCACTTATAAACCCCTCTGTTGTCACAGTAAGACACTCACAAATTACTCTATATTAAGTCAAGATGTGCAGTATGTACAGTAACTCTACTTGACTGAATGACATCACCAGTGACCGTCTCAGTGGTGTCACTTACTAGGACATGTCAAGAAGCTGGTCCAGGTCCACACCTCTGTATGTGAACTTCCTGAAGGTACGCTTCTTCTTGATCTCGGTATCCGCCTGGAAGAAACGGGATCACCCCGGTGAGTATGTAGCTTAGCATTTTACACTGGTGCCTCAGAATTTCACAGGCTTCACTCATTTTCACCATTAAACGTCTACAGGTCCGTTTAATCATTCATGCACAACCAACTACAGTAATATTATAATGATTATTTTATTTCAGCTACTGTTACGGGTAACGCTCTACCACCGGGTTAGCTTAGCCGTAGCTACGGCTAGTTCGGAGCCTGTAAACACAGTTTAATCTTTCATTTGGAGCAACGATTTTCAACTGGATGGTAATAAAAACTGTGGAACTGTTTGATGACACAGTCAGCTGTTCAAATCAACAACTTTAGAGCCCCGATGCATACAGATTGTAGTCTGACTAGCTGCGAGACGGCACAAACACCTACCATCTTGTCTGATGTTCCGGGGGGAAAGAACGGCCAGAAGTCTCGCAAGGCCAGATATCGCGCGATTTCTGGCAAACATCCGGTGATGTCTTCCGGCCGTTGATCTCCTCTGTAAACAGCAGGTGGCGCAGCTGCAGAGTTACTGCAGTTTGTGTCCAGTATCAGATTTCAACCAACGTGTCCTGTTTTCATTACTGCCTGTGTTACCACAGATATGGCAGGGTTAGTTCTGCTTTTTAGGAGGAGAGAAGAGTTACACAAACAAAAACATTACAGGAAAGTAGTGAGCAGACAGATCTTCGCAGAAAGGCAGTAAAAGTATTCCGAAGCTCTTTTAGTTTGATGAAGTATTTTCAGTTCATGCAGTGTCCCAGTTGGCCTCAAATCTTATGAGACCATTTCATTGAAATAACTAAAACTCCTCACGTTTATCTCATGACTACATTAGGTCTAGGTAGGAAACCCCTGGACTAAACATACACACTGGGGCATGTGCATGAATATCATGGTAATTTAGGACTTTTAATGATTTCCTTAATCTGAGAACTGTAGATTTATACAAGTTGGGAAGGTGTCTGGGGGTCATTTCTACACAACTGCAGATTCCAAGATCATCAGTTCAAATAACATTACATCAGTACAAGTTATTCAGGTGTATCAGTTGTATCTTCAATTGTCCTTTTTAGCTTGCCTGGGTTAACCCGTGACGGATGTATACATTGTTCCTTGGTTACACATAAATGCTGTGGCACAAATTCAAAACATGTGTCAGTCTAAATAACACGCCCAAGTTCACACCCAGTATGGGTTTTCATAGTAAATAAGTACTCAAAAAAATATAGCACCAAAATCACTTGTAGTTTTATTTTTTATTCTGTTTTTTAAAAAACGTGTATACAAATGTATATATAGGAGTGTTTTGTTCACAGTTACATCTATATGAACAATCTATTATTTCCAACATAGCCCAGAATCCACCAAGCCAAATTTAATGAAGCTTAGTGAGAGTTTGTTCAGAGGAAGACGCCATTCAATTTTGTACAGATCTGTATCACTTTCCTTAAAACTGTGAAATAATGCATGGGCTTTGGCAAGGATCCGTGATCTCTGAATGTCTTTCTAGTTTGACGACTACTAAATGGGCAAACCAAACTGATTGTTGAACACAGCCTTCATTTGGAGCTCTGCTGCACTGCTGATAAAACAAACACTTGCCGAAGCATTTAAAACCCAAACTTACAGCAGTTAATATGATAGCAGGTGCCTCACAGTTTTCCATGACACATGCACACAGACACATGCACACACACACACCTACAAGGTCAATATAAAATCAGTTATGCTTTTGCAGATAGTAAATTTGTAAATCCAAATTCAAACAACATTTAAATACACGTTTCATTTGACTGAACTGACACCAACACGCACTCACTGGACACTTCATGAGCTACACCAATATGGACGTTTTAGCCCTTATTGACATGATGCCATCTAATGGATTGAGATCTGGTTACTGTGGAGGTCATCTGAGTACAGAAAACTCATTGTCATGTTCGCAAAACCAGTTTGTGGTGATTTATGCTTTATGACATGGTCCATTATCCTGGTGAAAGCAGCTGTTAGAATTTAAAACGGAACGGGCATGGTCAGCTACAATATTCATGTACATTGTGGTGTCGCCCTGTGCTGTCTTCTGCTGCTGTAGCCCATCTGCTTCAAGGTTTGACAGGTTCTGCATTAAGAGATGCTCTTCTGCATACTTTGGTTAATGAGTGGTTAATTTGAGTCACTGTTTCCTTCTTATTCAAAGCATTCTTTGAACTCTGACATCACCAAGGCCCAGAGAACCAGTTTGTAGTGTTGCGTATTTTTTTTAATTTCAGGTTTATTTTCCCAGAGTGTATTGTTTTAAATTTTTTATTAGTTTCAGTGTTTTAATCTTTTGAATTATTATTGTATGAAGGGCATATGCCAGAGGCAAGATTTAGAAGAATCAGTGTAGGTGTTATAAAAAAAGACAGATGACTCAGTCGTGTAAATATCCAAAAGTCCAAATAAAGATCAGGCAAGTTGTAATAAAATTAATAAAATTGCACACTGGTTATTTTCTCTTTCAGACCCAGAGATGGTTGTGCGGGAAAATTCCTGCAGATCAGCAGTTTCTAAAATATTCAGATCAGCCTGTCTGGCACCAACAACCATGCCACATTCAGAGAGTTGCTGCCATGCAATTGGCCGATTAGATATTTGGATTAATGAGCCATTATACATAGAGTGGCCATTGAGTCTGTCTACACACACACACACACACATCCAATACCAAATTTTATTTAATGTCAAGGTACAAAACAGCCTCCATTCAAAAAAAACAAAACAAAAACAAAAAAAAAACCAATCACAAATATGTATAAATAATAATCTTACATGATCAAATATATGATTGGTTTGCATATCAACCAATATCTAATGAGTCACTGAAACATTGTTCACTTAAAAAAAAAAAATAAAGAAGAATCCAGTATTCTTGATTGGAATGTTCAAAACTTCACTTGAGTATTATTTTATCCACTCCTCCACTGTCCAAAGAAAACAAGCCTCTCTCCAGTCAGATTGGTTATGCAAACAAAGGAAATATTTCCTCTGTTAAAGAGTGAAATAAAGAAGAAGTGAGAGAAATAGCAGAATTTAAAGAAGACTGGTTTGTTCTAACAAATCCATTTTGTTCCCTCATCTGTCAGAATAACCAAAACGGACGATTACCGCGTGTCAATACTGAAAGGATGAAGATACTGAAGTAACAACTAACACGAAATAAGTTTACATTCTCATTCACAGGAATTTTTTTTTCTTTTTAAAACACAGATGATACAGCTATTACAGGAACAGAAGCACTGGTGTTTTCATGGAAACATGCATTTTATGTTTAATGTTATGTTTAAGCATTTAATGTTAACAAAAAAAAAAAAAAAAAAAAAAAAAAAAAAAAAAAAAAAAAAAAAAAAAAAAAAAAAAAAGCATGCAAAGTTGCACAAAAAAAAATCACCGAAACAGCGAGGCCGCGAAAGGTGAACCGCGTTATAGCAAGGGACTACTGTATTCAAATAATTATCAGTCAGGACAAATGGGACGCAGTGAAAATAATAATACAGCTGATAAATATTTTCTAGATAGATATTATTTATTTACCCCTTATTTATGAAATCATTTTCAGCTGATTTTTTTAATGCCCACAATGCCTGCTTTACTGAAAGTATTTTGTATGTTTTAATGAGACTTAGCTTATGTAATCCACTTTAAATGATCTACTCTACAGGCAACCTTACCTGACCTATCTAGGCCTACTGAATTGATGTGACGTGATCTCAGGGACACATATTAGTCCAAGCTGAACTTATACAGCTATTTATTGTAGCATATATTTATTTCACTACTTATTTGATAACCAGAATTTTTAAAGTAAATTGGAACAAAATGGGATTCTGTAGTTTTAAGAATGTAGGGAACTCCCATTGTTGAAACATTAACACTAAAACCAAAGCCTAGTAATTGGACATAAGTCACTTTCCAAAATTCAGCAACAGTGCTACATGTGGCCAACAGCTCCACATTTTCTCCCTCTGTACATGGATAGTGCGTGCCTGCACTAAAGGACTCCACAAGGGATGTCTTTATCGCCCTAGCAGGACCTATCCCTCTCCTCTTCTCCTCTTCAGGTCGCCTCAACATAAGCTATTCCACATCACCTCAGCAGAATCTCTCCTCCTAAACGTCCCGGCCAGACTGCCCTTCACCTGCCTCATTTCAGGCAGGAATGTGATCGGAGGACAAGTGGCCTGTCACCACCCTCAGCCAAGCTGATCCAGCCAGCCGTGGATTCCAGGCTGTTGCCTGAACCTGGTGAACACCCTTCACCTGGGCATGAACTCGAGGGTCCTTGGCTGCTTGAGCCTGAGAAGCATCCTGAGCTGGCTGTGTGTGCTGAGCAGCTACAGCTAGCTCTGTCTCTGCCAGAGTTTTCTGCACCATCTGGTCCTGCTTTGTCTCTGCCAGAGGTCTGCGCACAGCCACCTGGTCCATCTCCACCCAAACCAGTGGTTACCGCACTGCTCTGTCCAGCTCTGTTAGAGGGTTCCTGTCGTTGTCAACATTGGCCTCAAGCCAAGCCACCCGAGGGTCTCTAGAACTGATTTGTCACTGCTGCTTTCAATGCAGTTAGCCTCTTGAACTGTTACGTCTCTGTCGCCGCCCTCCCGGTCGACCTCCAAAACTATTTCATCTTCGTCACTGGCCTCGTGGTCAGTCTCCAGTTTCCTCGCTGCTCCTTTCCATGCAGTCGTCCTCCTGAACTGTTATGTCTCTGTCAGTGGCCTCCCAGTCGGCTTTCAGAACTGCTTCTTCTCCGCCACTGGCCACTTGGCCAGCCTGCTGAACTTCTGATTCTTTGTTTTGGACTGTCTTTGCTTTTGTTGGTACTGGGTCTATGACCCAGGGTTTCTGTTTGTTATGTTCTCATTTGGTATTGTTTAATTTCCTTGTTCTTCCTAGCTTAATCATTTGTGCCTCACTGTGTAGTCTGTCATGTCTACCATGTATGTTAAGTTCTTGTTGCACACTTGGATTAAAAGGAATTGAAACCAGTGTAGCTTTGTGAGTTTGCCTTCATCTGCGAATATATAGACATAGTGTCACGGCGGGGTACGCCGGTGTGTTTTGTTGATTATTACTACTTATTACTGCGTCTTTCAGGATCTTACAAAGCTTCAAACGACGCATCGACTATTAAATTAGCCATCGACGATTTTGATAGTCGACGTAATCGTGACTAGTCGACTTATCGTGGCAGCCCTAGTGTGATTCCCAGTCTTAATTCACTGTGATTACAGCCCGGTACAGGTATAGATCCGTTACAATGCCATGATGTTTCAACACAAACTCGCGAATTAGCTCTAGCTGCTAATCATTAGCTTCATGGCTATCGTTACCAATGAATATACACTAATGACGCATAATGGGAATTAACGGCCAACTTTCCTACATTCTGTGCAATCCTGTGGACTTATCTTTAGACACAGCTTACCTGCAAATATATAGACATAGTACATTATTACACATTTGTACACAGTGTCTCACACGGCTCTTTTGTTAGGCGCACTGCATCATGGTGAGTGGCGGGCTTGTTTACTCCCGCTAGAGCTGCTCATTTCAGGAGATGCTCCCTCTTGTGGTGTAACGGAGGAATCAGAATCAGAATCAGAATCAGAATCGTGTTTATTGGCCGTGTATATGCACAGACACATACAAGGAATTTGGTTCCGGTAGATGGTGACTCTCAAGCACAGCATTGTATATCTCAACAATGTAAGCAGCACAATTCACCCACACACACACATGGATATATACAGCTACACATGCATACACATACATACACAAACCTACACAAGCTGTGTAAACCAACCATAAATAACCAATCTAAATCTTATATACATAAAATACAGGATGACAGGAATGAAATGAAGTGAAATGAATACCACAGAATGTACATAAGGTGCAGTTGCAGTCTGGCAGTGGGAGCAGTGTGACAGATCAACTGTTTAGGAGGGAGATGGCGAGGGGAAAGAAACTGTTCCTGTGTCGGGTGGTCCTGGTCTGCAGGCTTCTATACCGTCTGCCAGAGGGCAGCAGGTCAAAAAGTCTGTGTCCAGGGTGTGAGGGGTCTGTGATTATTAACTACTATTAATAACTACCCTTCCACCACTATGTCTTATTGGAGACTGGGGCACACATTATTTTACAAGAACCAAAGAAAATGACATATTTGAACAATCAGAACATTTTAACCAAATATAATATAATATATTATTGTAACTAAAAGATTATGAGGGGTGTCTCGTTTTTGTCAATAATGCCTTTCCTGTCATTACAGGAAATGCATTACATTCTGTCTCTGTGGTCATTCATCTGTGTTCCATTCATGTAGCTTGTCCCCACTGTTCCCTGTGTTCAGTCAGTCCATGTGTTAGTGTGCATCTTTGTTTCCTGCTTTATTTTGATAGTTCTTTGTCCTGTGTTCAGTGTGTTCAGTTTTGCTTCCTCCCTGTCTCATTATGTCTGACTAGTTCCAGGTGTGTTTCGATCCTCTTTCCTATCCCCTCATTATCGTCTGTGTATTTAGTCCTCTGTCTTCCTCTGCCTGTTGTCATGTCGTCCGTCGTTGCTGTGGTTTTCTCTGTGTTCCTCACTACTGCCTGCTCCTAGTTTCCAGTTTCCTAGTTTCTAGTTTCAAAATAAAGCTGCCTTCCTTATTTAATCCCTTTGTTTTAGAGTCCTGCATTTGGGTCCAACTTCTGACTGCTGCACAGGTAGACCTTGACACACCTAGCCTGCCAAATGTTTCTGGTTTATGTTAAAAACAAAAAACAAAAAAAACATCATCTCCATGGGTATCAGTTTCTGCAGTTTTTGGCTTTATTTTTCTATCTTAGATTTATTATATTAGATTTATTTTTAAGAAACTTCTGTGTTATCTGTGATATTTATCAAGTTAAAGTGCTAAACCAAATAAACCTCTTCTCAAATCACATGAATATGTACTGGCATTTATATGGGTTAGGGTTAGGCATCATTTTCATCCTCAAACCATTCAAAGAGCCACTCACTCACTCAGAGCAACATTTTATTGTTATAGCTGGCTCGTAAGGCTGCAACACAAGGAGGACCATAACCCCTGTTTACTCTCTGATAAATGTCATTTATTAACAAAAAAAGAACAATAGGAAAGAAAAAATGCAACCAAAAAGAACAGATCAAGCACAAAGGCTTGGTAGCAAAAAAGAGAGCAAGGGAGTAGGGCAGGACAAAGAAGGAAGTTACTTATATAGCCACACCCCATATATTTCACAAGGATCCTGTGTCTACTTTCTGATGGTAGGGGTTGAGAGTTGAAGGTTCAACTCTGCAAGGGAAACCCAAATAAACTCGTGGACACCTGAATTTAGAGCAAATCTGAAATCTGGAATATATTTATCCCATTGTTTATATCAATGCAAGAGGCAATCGTGGTTTTTTAGGTGCACGGCCTCAACTCTGGTGCGATCTGCATTGGCTTGGGGTCGTCCTCCCCAAAGGAGGACACATAAGTGGGTAGTGGAAGCGCAAGGGAGAGTCTACTCATGGACCACTTGAAGTACAAGGCTGCCGGCATCTGTAGTTTTTTTCTCCTTACTTTGTTCGTGGAGCCAGTTATCTAATCTTAGCAGATTAACCAAGGCAGATGAGATCCTCAAAGAAAGAGGGCTCATCCCTTGACATTAGCTGGTTTTTCATTTGATCATTTTGACAGTTCAAAAACACACCATTAAGCACATAAGCAGGCTAACCTGAACTGGCATGTTCGGCAACAAAAGTCCCCTTAAGCTTGTTAATAAACAATTCGTAGGAACACACAGGAATTGGACGGGACAGTAAATAAGCTTCTCCCCATATCAAAGCAGAAACATTCCGCAACAACAGTCCTCTCCTGAAAATGCTTTCGACGTAGGGGACACAACATCACAGAAAGCAGCTCCCATAAAAGTCGGGGCAGTCGGCACCGCCCCTCTGAGCTTTGGAAAGAGAGGCAGCGGCTGCAGCAGGGGAGAGGACAGTGGATAATTTGGACTTAATCGATTCAACTACCTGAGCAACACAGTGGAGCCTCTGAGTCATGAGCACATCTTGGGCTCCAACGAAATGCAGGGCAGCTGTGTGTTCTCTTAAAAGGTGCCCCTGCTTATCCAGTGGTGTTCTGACCAGGTCTGCTGAAATATGGATAGATTATATAGTCAAGTTTTAGCAAACAGCGAGTGTAGGACTCAAGTGCCAGACCCAGGCAAGACAGAGAGCAGCCGGGTGCAGTTTGAGATTCTTTATTCACTTCGAGTAATTGAACACGAATTAACTTAGGTGAGCTCACTTTAAAGAAATGTAAACACAGAAACAAATTTTACTTAAACACAAGGCTGAGCTCAACTGAATACAGAAATCCAATTTAAATGGAGAGAGACAGGCATGAGGAGCGGAGGACGGTAGCAAGAGACCAGGCAAGATCTGTGAGAGGAGATTAAAAGTTAGACTGGGCAGAGAATCCAGGAGATGAGTTAGGTAATATTATTCAGAGGATTATCACAAGAAAACCTTACTTGAGATCCAAGCTAGGGAGAAACCTTGAACCCATGTCCACCCATCACCAGGCAGCTGGTGATGGGTGGACAGGCAGGTGAGCATGGGAAAAATATTAGAAATAACTGAAATGCTTTTGTTTTGGACAGAACCCAGTTTTCTCCTCAGTGCCGCATGCCGCCCCGGGAATTGTCCCAGCGCTGTCAGCCTCGGCTGTTCCCACCACTCTGTCAGCCACTTTCACTTGGGCTGCTTCTTCAGCTCCCTCCATCTGGCTGCTGTCTCCTGGATCTTCGGACCCTCCAGAGTAAGCCTTGCCATCACTTGAGCCATTCACAGGTGAGTTAGAAAAAGCACGTGCACACAATGTATGCATGCTTTTAAGCAGTTACAGAAAACAAATGCCACTGACTTTGGTCATACATCACATCAGGTTAATAGTTTTTGAGAGCATCATCTTCAAACACTGCCTCAGACATCAATGCAGCATTTTATAACCGAACCAATGAAAGAGTGAGCTGTGAGAAGGAGAACGCTGTGAACCAGAAGCTCCGCCCTCTGGGAGTCATTCCGAATAACAGTTAGTAGTTGAGCCCCGGTAACCAAACCGAACGCTCCTCCTGCAGCTTCAGCTAAATTTTCGCTGGATTCTCTCGCTTCTTTGTTCTTTTTGTGTCTGGTCCAAACCGTTCGACACGACTCACTGTGGAGAGGGTGAAAGAAGAGCGCTTACCTCGAAAAGTTTGCTTTGACGAGAAAGACCGGGTCTAGTACTGCGGATTGACGGCGAAGTCTTTAACTTAAAGCAGCTCCAAACAAACCTAAAAAACTAGCGAGATTTTTGGAAAGGACGCAGTGGATAAGCAGCTTCTCTGTCATATTTCAAAGTTTGTTAGACAGCAGCAGACTGTAAAAGTATTCAGCATTACATAAAAGGCGCAAAAAAGGCATGAATCCTTAATGAGAACTCCGGGGAATGAGCAGACTCTCCAGACTTGTGCACTGCGCATTAAAGTGGGACTGAGTTCCAGGCAGAAAGCTGGAGAGCAAGACGTATATGGAGTGATTGGCTGTGTGCACGCTGCCCTGGTGTGATGCTCATTTGGTTCTGTTTGAGTGAAAATGAAACTTTGGGACAGTTTGTCCCACTGGACCCGAATTTGGGACAGTTTAACGGCTTTTGCGGTCAAGCTTTAGCCGTGGACATTTTCTTTCTTCCTCAAACAAGAGGTAGTTGATGTCGTCGCATATCTATATGAAATGGATTATTATCAGTTTGTTTTCTTGGAAATAAATTCAGTTAAAGCTTTGAGAGCGGGAGTATGAAGCCAGTGAATATTGAGTATTGATCTTACGTGGATATAAAGTGCACAAATTATCTTTGCTTTTCCTTGAAAACCCTGGTTCGGGGAATTCTCTCTGCGGGTCATAGTGCGCTCAGAGCTCAAAGAAGAGACGCGGATGTTCGCTGGGGCGCAGCGTGCAGCGCCGCTGCACATGGAGCGCTCCGGGCGGCCGCCGCTGATGTTGCTCGGTCTGCTACTCCAAATCTGTTCCGCCGTTACTATTGATCGCATCAACTCCGACCGATACGCGGTCTACTGGAACAGCTCCAACCCTAGGTAAGACCCAGACTGGGCTTTTACACAGAGTGGATATTGAGTAGAATATGGGAAGTGTCAGAAATCATCTGTAAAGGAGGAAAAATAAATGGAACTAAATGATCCTTTGCGCATTCAGCGGCTACACTTTGTAAAAAACAAACAAACAAAACAAAACGCTTAAATTATACCAAATGTTAGCTTTATTAATGAAAGCGAGCAGCCACATGGCAGGGCTGCATGTTGAACTGCCGGAGGTCACACAGCCAGAAAGTGTGTCCATTATCCTTAAATCCGCATTTGAAAACTTTCTAGGGCTGTAACAGAAACGTTTGTCAAAAGGGAGCAAAAACGGTTAAAAACTTAAAATTTGTCTCAAACAAATGACACTGTTCACAAGATCAAGATTTTTAATAAATAAATTGCAGGTGCCGTTTTCAACATTCATACTAATGAACCAAGAAAAACTATAAAAACTGAGTCAGAAAAAAATGAGTGAGAAGGTTTCAATCTCCTAGTCTTCTGACAGGGAGCACAATGCCAAATGTGCTACATAAAATGTATATCAACTAATTGATGTTTCAAGTAAAACATTTGAATTACACATGCCGAGAGTGAAGGCTGAGCTGATAAACTAAAGGAATTTTTTAGAATGTGCACTTTTCTAGTTTAAACGACTGTCCATGAAGCTTAATATAAATTCTGTTGCCGCAATGTCAGCAAAAACAAAGAAAAAATGAAAAAAGAAAAATGCCTGTGAAAGCTATTCTCGGTTCAAGGGGTCTCCAAATTTCTTTGTTTATGTTTTTGTTTTTTTAAATATTCAGTTTACAGAGAAATCAAACCATTTGAATCTGCAATAACAAGATTTGTTCTGTGTTCTGCTGAGTAATCAGCAGCTATTTTGTTAATGGTGATCTTTTCTTCTGCAGGACTGTACAGATCTCTTAGATCTCTTTGGCTTTTCAGCAGTTGGTTGGACAAAATATCTGAACATATGACATGTTTTAAAGATTTACTGACATTTATTAACAGCATGATTCATGATAATTGTTGTCAGTATAACATTTTTTTTCAATTAGTCAATGAAAAACAAGACAAGAGAAACAAGAGAATCCAGTGCAGTTTTGCAGTTGACAAGTTGAAGCTGACACCTTCAAAAATATTGGATTACAGTAAAGATGATAACCAAAAGACTGAAATTTTGGTCAGTAGTTAACAAGTTTGTTGTAAAGATGCGAGGATTAAGTAATGATAAAAGTATTATAAAATTCTGCTTGTGTCAAAAACAATTCTGATGAAGTTTAAATAATCACAGTTGCGGTTTTCTGCTCCTCATTTGATGTTTTGCTTTGACACACGGAATTGCATCTGAACTCAAATCTTAATGTGCTTTGCACTGATGGCTGTACAAAAATTACATTTGAAAAAGTAAATTTGTTCTATAGTTTAAAGTTTAAAAAATCTATGGACTGAATAACTTAAAATGAAAGTTGCAGACAGTGAAATGTCTTTCTCTGAGAAAGGTCATATAACCCTAATGTTAGAAATAACTGCAGCTACCACAAAATACAGACACAGAAAAGAAACAGATCCCAAATGTATGTGTTAAATGTCCAGAGTGGTAAAACTTACCCTGATTTGACTAACAGTGGAATCATTTCTCAAGTTGTTTTTCAGTAACATTTTCATTAGACTTAGGTGTATTATGTGCCTGGCAGCAGAGCGTTGATGGCTGTCCATTCTGTCTTCTGATTGGCTAAATGGTATCTGAACAACCCAATAGCAACGTGCAGTGTTCGCAAATCATTGTAATATTTTAGGGATATATTTTTTTCATTTTGAGATGTAAGAGAAAGCAAAATGTTCAGATTTTACTTTTGTAAATTAAAAAATGAAGAGTTAAAGAGATGCTGAACAGAAATGTTATTGAAGAGGAACAATGTCTCACATTTCAGTTCTCAAAGAGAGCCTGTAGCAGGAAAAGCTCTTAGATTCCAGCCTCATAACACGTTTCCATATTCACATTCTGTTTGCATCTGGAGGACCACATCTCAGGTTTCCAAGTGCATGATCTGCGCTTTAGTGTCCTTGTAGTATTCCTCTAATAACTGAGGAGTAATATTCCAAGTTGGCCAGTTTATTATAATTTATGCTTTCACTTGAATACCAAAATATTTTAAGTGATTCCTTTAATTTGAAAGGTCTCAAAGCATACAGTTCTGTGAATTTATCAACTTTGATCTAAATATCACTTAAACAGTTGAGGTGTAACAGAAAACATGATACCTGGGAGACAAGGTTGGTCAATGACAGTATGGTGTGTTCACACTGCAGAGAAAGATTTCAGTGATGATGGAAAATTGCAGAACAAAACACCTTCACTTCTTTCTATGTGGAAGGGAAGTTCTTACATGTACAAATATGTGCACTTTTCCCACATGCTCATATGTTCCAGATGTGATTGAAATTTTACAGTCTCTATTCTGGCATGTTTTGGGGAATCACAGCTTTGCTGACATCAAGTCTTTTGTTCAGTTTTTTGAAAAGACTTCCCCAAAAGGTCCCACATCTTGGGGGCAAGAAATTTCCACACTTTATAGGAAAAAATAAGAAAATATTCCTCATCATTTCTTCTCTTGGCTCTTTTGGTTATTAATAACCAACTGTTTTAATCTCCAAATATCATTCATTATCAAACTTTTAGTTTTTTAGAAGACTGAGCCATATTTTCTGTTCTTACAGAAAATCTGACATTCATTTACTGAGGTAAATGGAGGAATATGTGTGCTAACATTTGTACTAGTAATTTACTAACAGTTCATGTTATTAATCTCCTAGTTTGTTTTTCTTTCAATTAATTATTTGTAAATTAAACATCAAAATAATAAATGTCCAGTGCAACCTTGTTGATGTCTTTTCATCCATTCACAATTCCAAAATCACAAATATTCAGTTTACAATGACATGACACAAAGACGGGAGAAAAAAGAAAAACAGGAAATCGTGTCATCTGAGAGGCTGGAATACCAAAATATTCAGTCTTTACTGGCTAAAAAGTGATGGAAATAATCAAATACTTTTTTTGTCAACTGATAAGTTATATTTTTTTCATCAAATAACACTTGCTGAACGTCCCATGGTGTAATTAGTATGCGACACAAATGCTAAAACAAAGGTGGACGTCGAGGCGACGACATACCTGCTGCTCAGTCTGTGACTTTTTGTCAGACTTGGGGACAACTGTGCGCTTTTTGTAGCCATTTCCCTCAATGCCGGGTTTCAAAAATGTCAGTTTTGATTTTTGTAAACAAGACGCTCTCATGACTCATCGAGTGACGCTGCTGACTAGTCAGTTGGTGGCATGCAGTCTGACGACATCACATTTATTACCTACCTTAAGAACTGGATGACCTCAAATTCCCTGCTTCTAAATTCAGAGAAAATTGAGATTATTGTACTTGGGCCTAAAAATCTTAAACATGGTATGTAACTAGATACTGACTTTAGATGCCATTACGTTGGCCTCCAGTAACACTGAGGAATCTTGGAGTCATTTCATGTATTGTCATGAGGATATGTCCTCTAGTTGACCAAGCAAATAGAAGTATACAGCTGACCAAGCGACTTTCTGTAACCACTCACAACCAGCCAAGGGAATGTTCATTTTCCTTTGGGAAGCAATAGTTGCCAAGCAGTCACCAGTTGGCCTCTATGCCTGTGTGACAGAGGCCTAAGTTCAGAGTCAGAAATGGAGCATGTGGAGTGAATGGGCGACCAAATCTGACAGGGGGGCTCACATCACACACACACACAAAAAAACATATGTGACAGTAACCCTACTTGATAAAACTGTACACTAGGCAACCTTTACAGGCTACATAACAAATTTAAGAGTAAAGAACCTGCTTTAAATGGCATCATGAAACAGTTTGCATAATTACAACCATACACTCACTATAGAATTAGTGAGGGCAGCTATGAAGAGAAGTGGAAAGACAGTTGGTCCAGATGACATACCTGTGATGTGAAGAGGTCTAGGAAAGAGGGCGGTGGGCTTTTTAACTAGATTAACACAGTCCAGGAGAGCGAGAGGACGCCTGAGGAATGGAGAAGCCTACTGGTATAGATTTTCAGGAACAAGGATGATGTGAAGAGCTATAGTAACTACAGATGCATAAAGCAACTTGGGGTTAGTATCTTGCCCAAGGATATTTGGCATGCAGGGATCGAACCACCAACCTTCCTATTAGTAGTTGACCTGTTCTGCCTCCTGAGTTACAGAGAGGTGACTGTGGTATTGTTTCATGTGGAGAGAGAACAAGAACTGTGGCCAATTACTTGTGTTTAAATAGTGTCTACATGACATCAGGGGTACTTCTGAAAGTCTGACCTGTGTAGGATCGTAAGCTCCAAAAATAATGTCATCCTCAATCATGCTAGTTACCTCGATTGCTGTAGAAGCACTAAAATACTGAACCATTAACTTGAGCTGCAGTAATTTATTGGCAATGTTGGTCTTTAAACACTTCTTTAACAAATGTAAAGTTGTAAAAATTTATCAGTAAACACTTTTTCAACAACAGTATTCAGCTAATGAGGTGCAGTCACCAGGATCCCCAAAGCTCATCAATAACCCCTGTGCTGCCTATGTTTGTTATAAAAAATATTACAAATAAAGGGAATTATTATTAATATGAGGTATTTAGTACAATCAGTATTATAAATTAAGATATGTTAAAAGAGGAAAAATGAATAATCTCAAGATTAATCCATTAACTTTGTTGCTGGATAAGACAAGAGACAAGCTCCTCTTGTTAAACAAACAATATAACTGGTATGAAACTTTAGATGCTAGTTGATGTAAAAAGTTCAACCTGACTTAATAGTTGTATTTTTTGGCCTGTTGTGTTCTCAGCTCACTGAACCATTTTGTGTAGATTCGCTGCAGTTTTCTGTAACCACACTCTCTCTTCATACTGATGTGATGAATAGGATATGATACATAAGTTGTATGCAGTTGTCATTGTCAACCATTGGGAACCTTTGAGAACCTCTGCCAAAAATAATTAACACGTGAATATTTACAAAATGTGTACATTTGTAGGCATTCTCGTAGTTATCGCGCTATTATTTCAGTTTGTGCGTACAATTACATCATTCCTGTATTAATGTTTATTGACTCCAGTGCCAAAGTGTGTATTTTTATTTACACTCTGTGTAAATGGTGTATGGATGTGTGTGATTTCATGAGTATAGTGGAAAGCACTTTCAGTGCTCAATTAGAATAAAAAAGCATAGATTGTCTGAGCACCAAGGTTCTCCTTTCCTTGATTCACATGAATATTCCCTCATATCTTTCTTTCGTGTTAGGTTTTCCATCAAGGTCAAGAACATGTTTGGGTTTTTTGGGGTTTTTTTTTTTTTACTATTTGACTAGAACTGTCTGAGAAGGCACAGGAGGAGAAGCTTCTTTTTTTTAAATTTGTAAATGTTTATATGTGGATATCTGGGACTATGTCTAACGACATCGTCATCACCTTTTCACTTGTCAATGTCTCACCTAATTAAGTGGCTTTTTGTGCTTTAGCAGGTTTTAGCGCTTTAAGACAAAACTACATAGATTATTTCAGTTTGGTGTCTGTTGGTCTTCCTCTCTGCCTGGTGGAGGAGAAAGTGGCAGTTTTGTTCAGAGAAACAGAAATATATTGCTGCAGCCGCCATTTTCTTTTGTCACTTAAGTCTGGGCTCAGCCCCTCTTCCTCTCCTTGTCTCCCCTAACCTAACCCCTAGCTGTTGCCTTTACCCCAGTGTCCAGGAGGGGGACGGGGGCAGAATGAGTAAAACTGCAGACTTCCCCAAACTCCATTCTTAATCAGTAGTAAGCTCAGCATATTTTAAAAATTCAGTAAAATGGAACCGGGAAATCTGCAGATCATGTTTTGGGTGTCAGTTTTTGACAATTCCCTCAAAATTCAGCCGGACACATAGGTGGGGGTCATGTTGCTTGGAACACTGAAAAATTAGTGTAGGTTTAAAAAGGTTTAGAATTAACAAAATGAAATCCCCAAACTTCAGAATACTGGAATATGTGGACATATTCAATATGCTACCAAAGGTACCAAGCTTCTTATTCTGTTGTCCACGTAAATCAAGGATCCGAAATAGACTGTAATTGTAAAATATTTTAAAATTTGACAGAACATTTTATTTACACATATATTTAAGACTAATTACATTTGTGATGTTTGGCCTGTGAATGCTAAATTTAAATTGTTCTAACTCATCACTCATATCAAAGTGCTGCAGTCTGTTCCTCGTTCAGCATTTGGAGTCTAGGATGATGCTTAAGCTCTGTCTGGTCTTCTGTGTTTCAGCTTGCAGAAACATTTTATATTACAACAAAGGCTGACAAATTGATAGTATACAGCTTTGTCTAGACTTCTATCTTTGCAAAGTGCTTTGCTAATTCAAATGAAGGGAAAAAAGTGGCTTCCGTGAAGAAAAAGAACTGAAAAGGTCAGTATTGAAGCCACACAATGAAATAGCATAACGTGATACTACAAAAGACAATATAATAAAATAGTGAATTTGTCCTAACATTGCAGTATGTAGTGATGACACATAATGAGATGGTGTCGATACAATGGGTCTCATTTGGTGCTTTATAGGTACTCTTTTTCACTTTTTCATCTTCAGTATGGTTGGGGTTGTGTTGCTGTTTGTCAGACAGAAGTGTATTTTACCTCTAAAATAATTTGTTGCACTTAAACATTTTAGTTACACTCAGTTTTAAATTTGATCAGTGGACACTTCTTTAAAAAAAAGTTGTTACCTCCTATGTCGGGGTCTCATTAGACCTTTGAAACATGAAAAATTAAAGCCTGGTGTTTGGAGTCCTAATAAGGAAACAACACAAAAAATGTTATTGTTTGTTTTGTATGCCAGGAAATTGTCATTCTTCTTCCAGGTTAATATTGTGGTCTGTCAGTAGTGATGCGAGCCATGTTTCCAACTGTCCATGCAGCAGGAAACATGCCTCAATTTTTTTTCTCTCTTTTGATTGGTTGGTTGTGTGGACCAATGGAATGGTAGTGTGGCGTCAGCAGGGAGAGGCTTCTGTCAACTGCTCCTCCAGTTATTTTTACATTCTATCCTCTTTGTGTCTCAGCACTTCATCATGCTTTCTGCTCCCAGCTCATGCATTTTAATGTCTGACCCATATTTCATAGGATCTGCACACACACACACAAACACGCACCAGGGAAACTTTGAAGTCCTGGCTTGGGGGGAAAAAAAAGGTTGTGGGTGAAGATATGCAACCTTTCACTGTTGCTGATTAAAATTACACTGAAAAGCAGCAGAAAAACAGTGGATCAGGTTCAGATCAGGAGACAAGCAACCAAAACTGAAGATTTCAGCTTTAATTGCATCATTACTTAACAGCAAATGGGTTGTAGTTTTTTTTTTTTTTTTTTACGAAGCAGATGAGTTTCATCTCTGTTTCTGGTGGATGACTCTTCTAAAGAATCCTGTACATATAACATGATTTACACATTCTGTCTTTTGTGTATGAGCATTTACAAGAGAAAAACATCAAATCTTGTGCAAATGTGTCTTTACCAGTCAGAATACCAAAAAACGTTCTTATTTCAAACAAATGAAAAATCACCAGGTGGCATAGGATTATTTCTTACTGAAGTGAGAATTCCTTGGCATCAGTCTCTCAGATTTTCCGACAATGGGCACTTTAAGGATTATCTACTTTTATATTGTACTGTGGTTCATGTTAGTGGAACAGAACCAGCCACAGCTTGATATCTTTTGGATAGGAAAATTTAATCATTACTACCATTAAAATGAATCTTAAAAATGATTTCTATAAAATGAAACATGAAAGACTACTCCAAAGAGAGAAAATCTGGCCTTTCTATAGACTTGGATATGGTTCTGCAGTGTAATACAGAAATTGTTTCTGTAAATCCAATAGTACAAAATATTTTTTGAGCTGAAAAATTTCTCCAAATATTTTCAAATAAATAGTTCAAATAATTTTCCCTAGCCTGGCAGATGTTCATATATTCAAAAATAAAACTGCATTTGATTTTGATAAAGTAAAAAATAAATCCTCCTTCAAAACTTCACTTGAGAATTAAAGTTATTTCAAAAGCCTTCATTCATATTTATCTCCATGTCAGGTTTGGCTATGTGGCAAGTATGATATGACCCAATAGCACGACTCAGAGACAAAAGGATTAACTAAAGAAGGCGGTTTTATTGCTTATTTTGCTGACTCAAAAAATTTAGGCCAGGGGAAAAGTAGTAAATAAAAAATACGGGAACACACAGTGTGAGGGAAGGACGTGCCCCTCACGAGGAAGGCTGAGGGTGCGTTTCAATAGTCAGTTTTGCTTAGGAAGGTTCCTCACTGGGAGACATGACATAGACGTATCTGTGTGCCGGCCATAATAAGAGCTCTTCCAATTATCCAGATACTAAGGAAAGGCGCTTCAGTGCGTCCTTTAGCATAGGATAGACTGGACCGTCCTTTATGAAAGGGGAGGACAACACATAATTCATTGCAACAGACCATGTGACCATACATGAAAACAATCGACATAATAAACAAAGTTGCACTGATCAAGTAAATTTTTAATTGAAACTGCATTTTCCATTTCGTGCCATAACCTGTTGACATATTTAGAATTTTTAACAAAAGTTTGTTAAACTCACAGCTGAATTCTGAACAACACACTGTTGGAATAAAAACTGCTTCTTGTTGAATTGTTGCCTTGCATGAAGAATGTATGAATGCTATATGAGCTCAAGATTATGATCTATATTAACTGATAAAAATGTAAAGGTGCAGTAAAAGCAATGTTCATTAGTAATAGTTGCTGTGTTCCAGTCTTTAAGATTAATTTGTACTTCAGGACAGCTGGGATAAGTGATTTCTATTCCTGCAGTCATAGAAATCCTAAACAGGGAGGAGGAAAGGAGTTGCACTGGATCACAGCAGTAAAATATAAGAAAAGGATTTAGATGGATTACATTTTGTCGGCTATTTTATAGGCTAGATTTGGTATTGTGATTGTAATGCTGTAATTGCACTTCGGCAATTCAGATAAAGGAGAGGAAGCTGGAGGAGAATGAATATGCTTAAGTCTTCTGATAGAAGTCACTCAGCACTGTGCAAAGGGTTCTGAGGATCAGGACTCAGGTGCTGTGCAAGATTTATCCAGGTGAGAGCTGCATTGT
Source organism: Etia nguti (assembly GCA_015106755.1). Lineage (NCBI taxonomy): Eukaryota > Metazoa > Chordata > Actinopteri > Cichliformes > Cichlidae > Etia > Etia nguti. The sequence goes on along the minus strand of VUQG01022418.1, from coordinate 1,793 downwards.
TACAAACTGTTCTATTATGTAAATCTGAAATAGTTAGTTAGTAAATATGGCCCTAAATTTTCCTTCTTATTTAAAATTCCAACCTTTGTAATGGAGGAATTTTTGGCATCCTATTCTTGTTTATAAAACAACAGGGTTATAACTATGGTGAAGTAAGATGCATGTTTTTTAGTCCATCTCCTGTACTTGTAGTTTTAACACGGCGGACATCTGGCATCACATTGTTAAGGAGAGACTAGCGTAAGGCTGTTCCGATTCTCAGCACGCAGCTCTTCTCTTTTCCTAAGTCCTTAGCATTTCTCCTAACCACTTTTCCTTGACCTCAATGACATTTTCATCAAAGTCACAGAAAAAAAGTTAGAAATAGGAGATGGAATGCAACCTGAGACATTAATATATAGAGGAGGCGATTAGGGCAGAGTGGACACACCTAGAGAACACAGCTGAACAGAATTTGACTGACAAGACAGGGGAAGGAAAACTGAACATCTCACACACAAGACAGGCGAGTATAAAAAATCAAAACAAAACAGGAAGACAAACAAACACTGAGATTCAAATACATGAACTTGACACTGGGACTGAAGGATATGGTGATGACAGACTGGAGAGACAAAGGGACAAAAAGCAGAGAAATGAACATGGGAATAGGAATTGAGACAACACAAAGACATGACTACATGAAAAGACAGAGGACAGGGATTGCAGACAGCCACAGAGACAGAGCAGACAAACCAGGCATGCATGCATGTGTACATGACCGTGAGGATAACAAAACGGGGAGTCAAGACTAGGACAGATTGGACATAAAGGAGAACAAACATAAACAGAAATCAAGAAATATACAGTAAATAAAAAAATTAGAGGCACTAGAAAATGACATACTCAGGAACTAGAACATAATTCTTGTACTTTCAAAGAAAGAAATAAGTCCATAACAACTCTCAAAAACATTGTCAAAGATCCAGGACCATAACTTTACATGTCTTTAAAAGAGTTTCATATTATTATTGTTCAGCTGTATATAAATGTTTGAATTTTCATCTTCAAAATATGAAACACTAAACCTACATATGAACTTTAAAAAAAAAAAAAATGGTGTAAAACCAGCATGATCACTTGGTGTAAAACCAAGTGACCAGTGGCTTTAAATTGGGGGAAACGTTGATTTAAAAATTCTCTGGCTCTCTTTCACTGCATGTCTTTTGTCTTGTTTCTTTCCCTTCCCCCCGAACTGGTCGTGGTAGATGGCTGCCCCTCCCTGAGCCTGGTTCTGCCGTTAAAGGGGGTTTCTCCCTGTATTATTGTAAGGGTTTATCTTACAGTCTAAAGAGTTGTGAGGTGACTGTTGTTGTGATTATGCACTATATAAATAAAACTGAATTGAAAATTGAGTTAAATTTTGCTTGATCAGAAAGAGTGCACTATCTGCTGAATGAACAGTCGAGTGTGTTGTTTTCACATTTATCTTAGAAAATCATATATTCTTTTTTACATAGGAGAGTGACATGAGAGTGCCGTTTATGCCCTAGAGAATTAAAATAGATATTTTCGGAATGTTTACAGATGCAGAAATTGGTTTTCTATGAAGTAGTCATTTCTAACGAGTCAAGAAGCAACAATAATAATGAGGTTGCAGGGACGTGGTGCTATATCACATTTCAGGTCAGAGTTGACCTCATGTAGACAAGGTTGAAACCTGCTGCATACTAAATTTAACTCCCATCACTTTTCTTTCTTCTTCCCTTTTTTTTTTTTTTTTTAATTTTTTTTTTTTTTTTTTTGGAAACAAA